>JAKUCV010007598.1:0-31084 GCA_028386065.3 Turnera subulata
CAAGAGCAAAGGATCAAAGTGAATGAGCACAAGATAGAAGAGCCAAGAAAAGAAGAGTTAGATTCATAAATTGTACAAGGTATAACACTCAACTCTTCTAGGACATTGGCTCAAAATAAGATAAAATTTGCTCATGCATCACATAACATATTTCCATGCATATAAATGTTTTCCGAGCCAAGAACATCGATGTTGTGAATTTAAACATCGATGTTCCTGTCTTTGCAAAATTCTTCAAAACAGGCAGTAGGCAAATAACATCGATGTTGGCATTCCAAACATCGATGTTCTAGTAACCGTTGGTTTTAAAATCAGACATAACATCGATGTTCTCAAAGATGACATCGATGTTTCTTTCCAGTCACTTTAAAAGGATTTTTGCCGAGCCAAAATAACATCGATGTTATGATATAAACATCGATGTTCTTGATTTCAAGCTTTTTTCCAAAAGTTGGCAGTAGGCTCAAAACATCGATGTTGGCTTCCCAAACATCGATGTTCTCATGACCGTTGCATTTGAAAATACTTTCACCTAATCAAAACATCGATGTTGTAAATTAAACATCGATGTTCTTCAATGGTCAGTTTTTAATTAATTTTGTCGAAGCAAAATAACATCGATGTTCTTGAAAGAAACATCGATGTTCTATGGTGGTCAGTTTCAAAAGAATTTTGCCGAACCAAAATAACATCGATGTTCAAGTTCTAAACATCGATGTTTCAAAGATCATCAGTTTTAATTAACTTTGCCGAACCAAAATAACATCGATGTTGGGATTTAGAACATCGATGTTTTAGTTACCGTTAGCCCAAAATTTAAATTTAATGGGCAAAACATCGATGTTCCACCTTTAAACATCGATGTTCTAGCCGTTGAACAGACAACTTTTCAGCACCCACTATGTTTTGTTTAAGGCTGTTTTTGGGTGGATTTCAAACGGCTCTATAACTTTTCAGAGCTACAAATTGAGCATTTTTAGCTATGTTTCAGAAGGAATCAACTCTCTACTTACATGCATTCATCTCATACATTCAAATCAATCTATGTTGAGCCAATATCCTATTGAGGATTTGAGAGTTGCCTTTTAGAGCTTCACTTGTACACTCATGTCTGTTCTTTGAGAGAGACCTCTTGTTTGAGTGATTATTGTGTTGTTATACACCTTGAGGGAGGTTAGTTCCCTTGGTTAAATTCATAAGGAGAGGGGTATATCTTCTTGTGTGAGAAGTCTTGAAGTGAGGTACCTTCAAGCAAGAGTGCTGAGGTTCATGTGACTTGAACTCTCAGGTTTAGGATTCTTGTGACTAGAATTCCTAGGTTGTAAACGGTTTGTTAAGCACCCGTAAGCTTAACGTAGATAGTGAAATCTTCAAGTGAGACTTGAAGGGCTGGATTAACCACACTAGTAGAGTGTGTGTGAACCAGGATAAAATCTCTTGTGTCCTTCTTTCAATTCCGCATTTAATTCCTGCTTATTTCGTTTTTATTCGATTATCGCTATTCACCCCCCTCTAGCGAAGGGCTTTTGCTCTGACACACCTTGCACTTTTGTCTGATTAGATTACACCAGTCCCCTTCATGGTTGCTAATGAATTTCCAGTACCACTTGAACAAAAGGCACTGGTTTTTTATCAATAATGACTCTATCCCCATTCCTCCAAACTCTTTAGGTCTCGCTAATTTGTGCTAAGCAATCATACATATCTTCTTTCGATCCACCACTCCTCTCCAAAGGAAATGCCTTTGGATTTGATTGATTCTTTTTGCCACCAAAGCTAGGATCTTGAAAATTGAGAGATAGTAGAGTGGGAGAGAGGACAAAACTGATTTGATGAGAACAACTCTGCCAGCAAAAGACAAGAACCTGCCTCTCCAGGCATTAAGCTTCGACTAAAACTTTTCAATGACGGGTTTCCAATTTGATGCTGTTTTCATGTTGGCCCCAAGGGGAAGCCCTAGGTACTTGAAAGGCAATGTTTCCACCATACATTGTAAGGAACTAGCCAAGTAATTCACTTCGCTTGTCTTCAGATTGATCCCCGCAAGCCCACTTTTAAAGAAATTTATCTTGAGACCTGATAGCATTTCAAAACAGCGCAAGACCCTTTTAAGGTTTAGTCGATTTTCCTTACAGGCATCAGAGAACAACAAGGTATCGTCAGCATATTGTAGCATATTTACTGACATATTTTGGATGCAAAAATTCTTTATCAGCCCCTTAGAAATAGCTCGTTGGATCATGGAATTGAGTCCTTCAGCTGCTATTATGAACAGAAAGGGTGATAGTGGGTCGCCCTGCTTGAGTCCTCTTTTCATGGAGAATTCTTGAGTTGGGAAGCTGTTAATCAAAACTGAAAGTTTAGATGACTGTAAGCATTCTTCAACCCAGCTAATCCACTTATCACCGAAGCCCATTGCCTTCATAACTTGCATCAAATATGGCCAACATACAGAATCATATGCCTTGCGGAAGTCTAGTTTCCATATCACAGATCTCCTCTTTTCCTTCTTCAATGAATGGAAAACCTCCGCAGCCAATAGAAACCCATCAGAAATATTTCTACCTTCCACAAAAGCAAGTTGCCTTCTGTTTATGATTGCACTTAGGACTGGCTTCATTCTCGTGGCAAGAATTTTCGTAATGATTTCATAGATAGCACTGACAAGCGAAATCGGTCTGAACTCATCCAATGATGATGCCTCCTTCCTTTTGGCTATGAGGGTTATGTAAGAGATATTCAGTCCTTTTGGTATTCTACCATGAAGAAAAAACTGATTTATCAGATCGAAAAGATCTTCTTTAATCACATCCCAGCTCTTCTTGTAGAAGGACAGATTGTACCCATCCGGCCCCGGTGCTTTAGCTCCATCACAGGACCATAATGCCTTTCTTATTTCCTCCATTGAAACTGCAATCTCCAATGCTTCTGCCTCCTCACTGCCAATTTTTGGAAATGGAATACTCCCAATCGAAGGCCTGAATTTGCAATCATCGGAGAACAATATGCTGTAGAACTTGACAGCTTCTTCCTTCACTTCAGTTGGTTCCTCCAATCTCCAATTGCCTACATCAATGAAGGGGATGTAATTTCTTCTACCTCTTCCAGATGCAGAAAGGTGAAAGAAATTAGTATTCCTGTCGCCCAAAGATAACCATTGTATTCTCGACTTATGTCTCTAAATCGTTGCTGCCTGTTTTGATTTCAGCTGGAATTCTGCCTTGAGACTACTAAGTTTGTTAATCTCTATAGACAGAAGAGGTCTGCTTTCAGCAACTAACTCCATTAATTCAATTTCAGCTTGCAATTTAGAGATGGCCACCTATACATTCCCAAAAGACTCCTTGTTCCAAGCAGCTAATTCTTTTCTAAGTGAGTTAAGTTTCTTCAGTAGCCGAAACCTACTAGGGGTTTTCTCCTCAACTTTACTCCAGATCTCTTTGAGTGATTTGTCAAAGTTTGGATGAGACCACCAACATGATAAGAATCTGAATGGTCTGAACCCCCAATTTTTTCGGTCTTGTGATAGAATTAAGGGCCAATGATCAGATGTGTATCTCTTTCCTGATTTCAAATTTAGAGCTTTGAACCACGTACACCATTCTGCCTCAGCTAGAGCTCTATCAATTCTGCTAGCTGATCTAGTATTTGCCCAAGTAAACCTCCGATCCCCGAGCTGAAACTCCACTAGATTCAACGAGCTAATGAAGCTTCTAAGTGCGTAAACACCTCTTGGACACACTCTACCACTCTTCCTTTCATCGTGCGTCATAGTCTCGTTGAAATCTCCAATTATAAGCCATGGATGGGGGAATTGCACTTTCCCACAAACTAATTCTACCCTGCAAGTTGTTAGGGGCGTATATACAACATATACAAAGTTTTAATTTATCAGGCCCATACACTCCACTAACAAGAATCCAATTGGGGCATGAATTAACATTTGAGCACTGAAAAACTTCACTGTCCCACATTAAGATTAGAACCCCCCAAATTGCCTTGTGCATCAACTGTAATGAAATCTAGATCACTCGATACCCACATCTTTCGACACATACTCCTATCTACTGCATTTGATTTTGTTTCGCACAGGAAAATAAAATTTGATGAATGTTCATGAGCAAGGGACCTAACCTGACTTTGTTTTTGAGCCGAACAAGCTCCACGGATGTTCCAGGAAAGGAAGCTAAACATGATGGATAGGTGAGGACACTAGGTGAGGGAATATCCTCACATGTCGGCACAGGACCGACGCCACTCCACCCCTTCGTCCTCCACCAAAGTCCTTGCAGTATTTGTGATATATTCTGGATTTTCTGATATATCCCACCCTAATTCGTTACCCACTTCACAGGTCCTCTCGGCCTCCATATTGCATAGGGAGTCTTCGTCGCTTTCAAACATCTCAGCCTCAATGAATCTTTTGTTGCCCCTTTTAATATCAGTGTCTCCAATTGAGGAGGTTACACTTCCTGTCCAAGCAATTGCCTTCATCTTCTTCTTATGGGTAATTCCTTTCCTTCTGAGTGCAACCTGGAGTTTTGTCTCAATTATTTTAGAGATATGTCAACGGGAAACGAGGAAGATATTGGAGATTTAGGGATTATGGTTTGTTGCACAGGAACAGGGGACACAAAAGTTTGTGTGTTGTTCAGCTTCTTTGAGAAGGATTGCTCTGTGGGTGGCGAGTTATTTTTTTGTGGCTCTTTGGTTGCAATCTCTGTTGTTTGATTGGGCTGAAATTGGGGAGTGTTATGTGTGGCTTGGTGGTTTATTGTTTGTGACACTTCATAGCCTGACGGTGATGGGCTTTTGGTTTGTATTTGCTTGGATGAGTCATTTTTGTTTGAGGGAGTAGAAGCTGGGCTAATTTGATGCAGGACCAAAGGCCTGCAAATATTTGTGGCTGAAACACTACTGGGATCTTCACCAGTTCCAAGCATTTTATTCTCTGTTGGAAGGGCCCCATTAATTCTCTCCAATGACAGCTGATCAGTTGGGGCAGGGGGACATCCCTTGTTCGAGCTGCTTTCTGATTGGGTTGGTGCCTCAGGAGGGTTTGTCTTCCGAGGTGAGCGTGTCCTTACTGTGACTGCGGGATTGATCTTCACGATGACCTGCATTAATTGAAACGGGACACTCTCATTGGTCAACAATTGACGCCTATCGAGGCTACCGGCGGGGCTTGAATTTGAATTTGCATGTGTCCTCCGATGGTTTTCCAGCTGTTGTATTGCTCGAACTTTGCGGTTCGATCTGATAGGGGACAAGGATATCAGATCATCAACATGAATCACATCTACATCTTCTTGGCCTGGAATAACGTGGGGCTCTGGTACCTCAGTGAGATTGACTTTATATTCTTCATCACCGATGGACACACTGAAAAGACCATTGGATTTGATTTCTAACAGTGGTCAAGACTTGTAAATATGCACATTCAACGTTTTCCCTACTTTCTGTGCATGATGCCAGTTTCACTAGGTTTCCAAATCTGAAAACTAACCTGTTAAAGAATTCCATTGACCAGGCTTGAAAAGGAACACCATGTACTTGCACCCAGCATTTTCTGTTTGTTGCTTGATCACCATGTTTCCACGGTCGAAACATGGAGAACACTTGCATGAGCCACTCGTGCTCCTCTTCCATAAACTCTTCTAGGGCAGTTTTGGAGGAGAATTGGGTGAGAAAGGAATCGCCACCAGCCTTGCTTACCCCAGTAATTTGATAACCATGCTTTGAGAATAAGGATGGGATATCAATCTGTGCTAGCGGATCGATTGTCACGCCAAACGCACACCTTCCAAGCCATTCCAAAGTTTCTTGAGTAGGGGAGAAGGCGATTTTTGTCGTCCCAGTGAAAGCCTCTTTACCTGACGAAGGGTCAGTGGGGGTAGCTTTCAAGGTATCAGCATAGGTTTTTCTCTGGGAGGTGAAGGCATCAGCCCTGCGTACTGGTACTGTTTTGTTTCGAAGCAACTGGGAAGGTTGCCTGGTAGATGCCCTTTCCTGCTTCCTTTCTCTGGCAAGTTGTGCACAGAGATTCCCATTGTCAGCTACAACAGAGCTTATACTTTCCAATAGACGTTTTGCATCATGGCAACCTTTGAATCTAACAAAGCCAAAGCGCTTTCCATTTTTTGCTCTCTTCACTGGTAAATACACGTCAATAACTTCCCCAAACTTTGACAAAACAAGATGGATATCAGTGGGAATCCATCTATCTGGCAAGTTCTCCACATACGTGCTTGTAACTTCATGGTTATTCACTGCAGCATTGATGTCTTTCCTGCTCCATTTTGAGAAGGACAATGGTCCTTTGGATATGGTTCGAAGCGTTGTAGAAAAGTTTGGATTTAAGTGGGTATTATTTTTGGATGGTGGCCGGCTGTTTTGATTTTGTTTTTGAGGAAAATGTGGTGGTTGGGCGGAGGGGTTGTAGAAAAGTTTGGATTTAAGTGGGTATTATTTTTGGATGGTGGCCGGCTGTTTTGATTTTGTTTTTGAGGAAAATGTGGTGGTTGGGCGGAGGGGTTTTTTGGCCTGACGGCGGTGGGAAGAGTTGGTGACATAGGTTCCATTAACAATGACCTTGGAAGCTCTTTTGGTCTTACCGCTGGTGTACGTAGGTTATGAATGATTGCTATGAAATTCAGACCAAAATGGATTAATTGGGGACTCTGATAGTGGTGATATATTTTGAGGCGTAAAAATTAACTAGTGGTAATCTATTTTGATAAATCAAATGGAAATGTAACTGAATTTATAAGAACTCTATTGTGAAGTTTGGCGTCACGCGGATCAAATTTATGAAAACGGCAAAAAAGAAAAAAGACTGTATATATCTCTATCTCGCATTGCTTTATTATATATTGATGAAAAGACTGCTTTATGTTTCTCTAAATACAACTTTGGCTGCAGCTTTGCTTTATCATTGATGAAAAAGACTTCTCTTTTATGTCTATACAACTTTTGGCTGCAGTTATGAACAGCGAAGTTACAGTCCGGAAATTGAAGGGTTCAAGAGAAGAGACGACTATGTTGAGGTAAAAAGACATTGAATGGTTCAACAGAGGAGACGACTATGTTGAGGTAAAATGGCTCAAATGTGGCGACACCGTAGGAACGCTGCAAGTTCACACCAGTGGCCAATTCACAATCAATTGCGACTGCACTGAGGAATGCAGGGGTAAGAAGAAGTCCATAACTTACGGGTATGGCTACTTACTAACAACAAAACAAGTGCCACTGCATATGTAGGGCTGGACTTGTTAAATATCACACTGCGTTCAGTGCCGTCGCAATGTACCCATTGGTCACTGCCTTCAGTAGACGGTGAACTCTTCTGGTTCCAACATTGTTGACCACATCATCTACCTGCTTCCCAAGCCTTCTCCTTTTCCACTTCAAAGCTTCGGTGCCTGAATATCTACAAGAAATATCACTCACTACGTAATTAGGTGAAATAATATATTACACAGAAACCAAATGTATCACTTTAAAAAAAATGAATAAAGAACCCTGCAATCAACATATTTACTTCATAAGGAAGTATAATATATTTTCTCTGGAAGAAAAAAACAAATGAATCTTCTAGTACTGTCGTCCAGATTTACAGTCTTCATGCAGAAATCTAAAGTCTAATGGTACAAGGATAATAATCACCATACATAATCATCAGATCTACCAATACACATAATATTAAATCAAGATGTTGATCATTCTCACCTAAGGAAAAACAAATATATAATATGTAGACGGGATTGGGTTTATATATAGCTTTATAGCCTAGCATGAGATGCCTTTTAACAAGAAAAATGGTGGAATATAAGACCTTAATAGTTTCTGGTAAATCGCTAATCCGATTCAAATATGATATTTTGGCTTCAACCCTTTCACACTCTTCATCTTCTTCTTGGTCTTTGTCATGATTTGCACATGGCAGAGTCATCATGATAAGATGGTTTTTGGGGTTTGTAAAGAGGGAGGCTGCCATTTACATAGGCCGCTTAAGATCTTTATACAAATCTTTACGTTAACTACAGTATGCTTGGGACTAGGGTTACACCTACCATTAACAATATGTTTGGTGATAAGATGGTTTGTGGGTATAAAGGGGAAGGCTACGATTTACATCGGAACATTATTGGTGGGATCACAATCAAAAATATTTAGGATAAGAATGATGGAAATAACATTAGTTTCATTATGTTTAGTAAGATTGGTTAGAATTAAAATATTTTTTCTCAGACAAGTATGACCATCATAATAATATTAGATTTAAAATAATTTATCTAAGATAAGGATAAGGATAATGATTGTAACATTAGATTCACTGTGTTTAGTAAAATTAAGAAGAGACTGATTTGCTTGTAAGATAAGGATGACTATGATAGACTTTATCTGAGATAAGGATGATGATCGTAACATTAGATTTATTGTATTTGATGAGATTAAGAAGAGAACGTTTTGTTTGTAAGATATGGTTGACCATGATAGATTTTATCTAAGATAAGGATGACGATCATAATATTAGATTCATTGTATTTGGTGGATTAGAACGAGGATAACGAATACTAAGATAAGGATGAACATGATAGGCAATATGACTCTGTAGGAAAATTACAAACAAGGGATAATATTTTGATTTTTTATCCTAGAAAATTGCAAAACCGAGAAAAATAATTTTGATTTTTTTGCCAAACTGGGTAGAATAATTTAATTATTGAACATATACTAAAGAAGATAAACAAATACTTTCGAAATAAAAAGTATGGAGAAATATACTCTAAATACCCGACCGATTCTACTTTTATGTTTTCTTTTTAGTATAAAAAAATTGTCTACTTATGTAGCAGTTGCCTTCCAACCAAATGTTTATGTAATAATTTCCAGAGTGTCAGAATTCAAACAGTACATGAATTATGTTTTCATAAAAAAGAATCAATTAAACTATAATATTACAAACAATTGACAATGTATGTTATGTGAGGAATGCTAATATTAGAAACTCACCTGGAAAGTTATCAAAGTTGCTATTGCTCATCTCCATTTGCTATGGTAAAAAAATTTTTTCTGTCCTTACACTTTGTCGTTTTCGCATTTGTTGTCCCTCTTCGTTTAATTTCACTCAACATGTCCCTAAACTTAAGATTTACCGGGCCACCATGTCCTTTTTACCTGCTATTACAGGTTAATTGTTATGGTACTGACACTTGTTTAGTGAGGACCATGGGCTGCCCTTTTTTTAACATTTCTTTTATTTTTTATTTTTTATTTTCTTAATTTAATTTCTTAAATCTTTTTTGAATTAAAATAAATCAATTTTATAATAAAAAAATAAATAAATTGTAAACAAATATATACTGTTGAATCTTTATTTTCTTGTCTTTTATTTTAAATGTTTTTTTTTAAAAAATTTAATAAGTAAATTTTTTTGTTTTCCTTAAAAAAACTTTCTTATATAATCAAAATATCATATTAGTTCATCACAAACCACAGCACCCACCGTGGCCGCCATCGCCACCGACCGCAGGACCCACCACCTCGAAGACTCCGACACTGTTCTGCCGGAGGTGCCCTTGGATTTCCTGGCCCAAATCCTTCTGCCTCTCCAAAGATGCCGAGTTCGACTAGTTCGATTGCAACACCTTCATTGAACACAAGGACTCCACCAAAGGCAATTCCGCCAACTTGAATCCCCTCCTCCACCCCAACTCCTCCTCCACTTCTTCCCAGAGGTTCTCCGCCAACTTGAAGTCAAAGCCCTCAATCTTTTCCCTCCCCAAGCCCCAGAAGTCCTGCTTCGTTGACCCTATGAATCGTCGCCCCTGTACGCGCCTCTTCCCCAACCCTTCCTTTTCCAGCAGCAAATCGGGCCCGACGAGCCCAAGGTCTCCTGTATGGGGAGGGTGAGATTGAAGCGGGGTCGGAATAGGCGACTCAAGAATCGCCAGCGCGCTGCCGTCGACGCCACCCCAAGTCTCGTGAACCGGATCTCGTCGTCAAGGCCAAGAAACTGAAGAGTAGTAGAAAGGACGGTGCTACTGTGTTCGCATGAGCTGCCGTGAGTTATGTTGTAGTTAATTTTTTGTTGTTATGCCCAATTGCAGTTTATTGTGTTCATTTTGTTAAAGGGCTCATGGTGATAGATGGATATCAATGGTAGTTGTGTGTTGATTGTGGTGATTGAGGTTGTGTTTAGTGTTTTGTGGGTTGGATTTTCGGTATGGTTGGGGTTCGATGAAGCAAGGGAGAAGGGAGGAGCAGGGGTGGCGAGATTGAGGAAGAAATCGGCGGCCGGTTTTTTTGGCGACGGCTGAAACGCCCCGACCCGTATTTACCGTACATAGTAAACACGTGCCGGAACTGTAACGACCTGACCAAACAAAGCCCAGCATACAGTGTATACAGTAGCAAACCGGCTTAACAACCCAAAATATAAACATTAGAAATCTGGCCCATCGGCAACATGAAACCGTCATCAAAACTCGGTAACATCAATAATAACACAACCAGCCCAATGCCCAACAATAGCAATAAATAGCACAGTGGAAGACTTAATAACTCACAAAGACACTGTATGCGACACATAATGCAACTTATGGATCCGAGTCCTGTCCGAGGGATAACGCCGCAGCCTGTCTGGAATGCATCAAACCTGAACCATAAATAACTCAACCTACGGGATGAAAGCCCGCAGGTGAGGGGTGAGTCCGAAGTGCTCACAACCATGGATAGACGAACAATATGCAACACTATAAGTTACTCAAGTCGAAAACACAGGCATAACAGCCAAAATAAAACAATTCAAAAGACTCGACCAAAAACTGGTCCAAGACCAAAAAGACTCAAATAAAAATCCAATTTCCAATTTTATCTTTCCGAGCCCCGTCACGGATAAGCTAGGGGTCAGACCTGGTTATCAACATATTTCGGGTGCCAGACCAAACCAAGAGAGCCCAGGGATCGACATCCCAAAAATAAGAACCCAGGGATAGACATCCCAAATATAATCACGGGATAGACATCCCAAGTATAGACATGCTTATCACAAGTAACCCAGGTCATGGCCACCACAAAACAGTCTTAAACCATCGGGTCGTACCACTACTTACCATGTGACAATTATATTATCATCATTCAAAACCAAATCACAGGGATCAACATCCCTAACCAAAATACCGACGTCCTGATCACAATTTATTATTTAATCATTTATACTTTATACCAAAAAGACACAGGGATAAACATCCCAAAACTCAACACGGGGATAAACATCCCAAAAACAATCAAGACACTGGGATTAACATCCCGAAACAAATCACATCAAATGCAACAATCATCAAACACAACCACTGAGTAATATAGGCGCATATCGAAGGAAATCCATCCTCACCTTGGCCGATTACTCAACTCCGGAGACAATGACCGGTCCTAAGCCGGCTCCTCGGAAAACTGCTCGATATCATAACCTATACATCAAGACAACATGCTCACATAAATACACATAATCGGTATACTATGATGCCATAAAGTGTAAATCGAACTCATCGGTAAAACATCTCGATTATATATTATAAAACCCTTTTTAAACATTTTTCCGAAAATATATCGTATGTATATAAGGTTACAAAAATATATTTCCAAAACTATTAAATCAAAACAATTTCATAAGATATTATACTTTTTCCAAAATAATAATTACCATAATTTTTTTGGAAATTATAATATATGTATATATTTTCCATAATATTTCCATAAAAATTATTATACTTTCCAAAATATAATTTGAAACGCCCTGACCCGTATTTACCGTACACAGTAAATACGTGCCGGAACTGTGACGACCCAACCAAACCAAGCCCAGCATACAGTGTATACAACAGATACTCGGGCTCAACAGCCCAAAATAAAAACATCAACAACATTATAACCGGCCCAATGGCCCAACAATAGCAATATAATGCACAGCGGAAGACTTAATAACTCACAAAGACACTGTATGCGACACTGATGCAAACTATGGATCCAAGTCCTGTCCAAGGGATAACGCTGCAGCCTGTCTGGAATGACCAATCCTGTACCACAAATAATCCATCCTACGGGATGAAAGCCCGCAGGTGAGGGGTGAGTCCGAAGTGCTCACCGACGAAGGATAGACAATCAATATGCAACACCAAAGTTACTCAAGTCAAACACAGGCTAAACAGCCAAACACACCAAAACGAAGACTCGACCCAAAACCGGTCCAAGACCAAAAAGACTCAAATAAAAATCCATTTTCCAGTTTTTTCTTTTTCGGGCCCCGTCACGGATAAGCTAGGGGTCAGACCTGGTTATCAACATATTCCGGGTGCCAGACCAAATCCAAGAGAACCCAGGGATCGACATCCCAAAAATACGAACCCAAGGATAGACATCCCAAAAATACAAACCCAAGGATAGACATCCCAAAAATAATCACGGGATAGACATCCCAAGCATAGACATGCTTATCACAAGTAATCCAGGTCAAGGTCACCACAAAATAGTCTTAAACCATCGAGTCGTACCACTACTTACCACGTGACAATTATATTATCATCATCAAAATAAAATCACAGGGATCGACATCCCTAACCAAAATACCGGGATAGACATCCCTATCCAAAATCAAGGATCGACATCCTTATCACATTTTATTATTTATTCCATTATTCTTATTACCAAAAGACACAACAATCGACATCCAAAAACAACCAGGACACTGGGATAAAAATCCCAAACCAAACCACAGAAAATGCAACAAACAACGGTGCAACAATCATCAAACACAATAACCGAGTAATACAGGCACATATTGAAGGAAATCCATCCTCACCTTGGCCGATTACTCAACTCCAGAGACAATGACCGGTCCGAAGCCAGCTCCTTGGGGAACTGCCCGATATCCAAACCTATACAGCAAATAATTATGCATATAAGATGCATAGCAATGATCATGCAAATGATAAGCTAAGGTGGTACTGTAAAAATTATGCAGTCGGTTATCTCGGTTATTGCCTCGGTTTTTATTACCATTATCATCATCATTCAACATTTATAATTCCGGTGTCAAAATAATATATTGTTCTTATATCCAGGCATTATTCCGGTACTTAATACTTTGATAATACCCTTTCCAAAAATATATTTTTTCCAAATTCCATTCTTTTCTAAAAATATTATCTTAGTATAAACATATTTCCTGTTTATAATTATTTTTCCAAAAATGTATTTCCATACCATGTATATATATTTTATTTTCAGTAAAAGATTATATTTATAAAACCAGGATTATTATTTTTCTTTTCTTTTTTAAAAAAAAACAGACTGGGCCCAAAATCTAGCCCAGAATCCAAGCCCAAGTGCCCAAGGCAGAGTCCAGGAGCCCAAGCCCAGGCCTAGCCAAGGCTGCTGGGAGCAGGCCCGCGTGAACAGGCCCACGCTCCAGCCTCAGCCCAGGCGCATCAGCCCAGATCAGGCTCTCCAACACCCAGCCCAACGGGTCGGGTCAGAACCGCAGAAAATGGGTTACTCCCGTTCGAAACCGGGTCGTTGCTCACCTTTGTGAGCTACGGCAGCGGCGAGCAGCAGGCAACGACGCGGGGGAAGAGGCCGGCTGCAGGCGAGCGGCGACGAGGTGGAGGCGGCGTCTTCGGCAACAGGGGCAGCGGCTGTGGGGCTGTCGGTAGCGGGTCATCGTCGCGAGAGGAGGATAGCAGCAGGGTAAGCCGGTCGGTATGATGAGGAGAAAAAGGGAGGATGAAGGAAAAGAAGAAGGGAAGGAAGGGAGGTGCGGCTTGGCCGGTTGTGGCCTCAGGTTGTGGTGGTGGATGGCGGTCGTCGTTGGGGAAGAAGAGGAAGAAGCGGAGGGCGGCGGTGTGTTGTGTGTTTCGTGTATAGTTGTTGTTTTTTTTTTGTTTTCCTTTCTAGTTTGTAAGTGGATTGCAGTGGTGGTCGGCCGGCAGTGGTGTGGTGTTGTGTATGTGTTTGTGTTTTTTTGCAGGGAAGATTTTGGGTAGAGAAGAAAATGGTGTAGGCAGAAATTGTTGCAGGGAAAAGAAGGAAAAGGCAAGGTCACGGGCACAAGTAAGGTTTCACAAGCCTCACAGGAAAAAGGCGGCTCCACTATGCAAGGCCGTGTCCAAATCGGACCAGAAAATAACTGATGCACCCACTAGGTTATTTTCCGGTGTGATTTTTCCGAAGATCTGGGACCCGAAAAATACCGACTTAGGTCCGTAAAATCCACGGAAAAATCTCAAGCGCGGGAAAACCCTCGGTTACGGAAAACGACGCCCGATTTACCTTGAATTAATTACCCAAGATTAATTCATTCGGTAAATTGCTGTAGAAAGACTTTTACAGTCCTGGTAAAAATTAAAATTTTTACCCGGGCTGTTACATAATTTCTAAGTATTATTATCTTTAGAAATCTCCATTTCCAGAAAGTATAATCATATAAACTTATTTTCTGAAAATAAATACGAATTTATAAATATACAAATATATTTCCAAACATAAAATACTTTTCCAAACAATTATATTATCAAAATAATTATATATTTTAGAAATATAAATCATGTGTACCATATATATTTTCCAAAGTTAATTACCATAATTTTCTAGAAAAATAATAATAATATGTTATTTCCAGAAAATATATCATGGTATATATATATATATAAATAATATATAGATATTTTTTTCCAGAGTTTAAATACCTTCAAAACATCATTTATATATTTATATACATTTTTTTTAAATTAAAAACTGAAACTGGTCGCAACCCGGATCCAGACCCAGGCGCGACCCGGACAACACTCGCGGGTCACCCGACCTTACCTGCGGGTTTGCAGCGGTGAGGCGACGATGGCGGCGCGAGAGAGCGGGGAAGGAAAGGCGAGCACGCTGCGACGTCGAGGCGGCACGAGCGGCGTGTTGGCGGCGGAGAGCTGGCGTGAAGCTGTCGGAAGCAGGTGCAGGCGCGGAGGAAGTAAGATCCGCGGGTCGTCCGTCGGGTCAACGGCTCCTGGCGCCGCGTCTCGCGGCGGAAGGAGGAGGAGGCGACGGGGTTGAGGTCGCGACGGCACGGCGACTCTCCTGGCGGTGGCGGAGGAGCTCGAGACGGCGGGGAACGCTACCACGTGAACTGTAGCAGGGCGGGTGACGAACTGTTCACGTTCTCCTCCCCTCTTTTTTTTCTATTTTTCTATTTTTCCTTCTCTTTTCTTTTTTTCCATTTTCTGTATTTATTTTTTTCTTCTTCTCTTTTTTTTCTTCATTTTTTTTGTTTTCCTTCCTTTTATTTTCTTCTTCCTCTCTTTATTTTCTATTTTCCCTCTTTTTCTTTTTTTTTCCGATTTCTATTTATTTTTTTCTCTTTTTTTCTATTTCTTTTCTTTTCTTTCTTTTTTTTCTTTTCCTCTCTCTTTTTTTTACTCTCCTTTCTTCCTTTTTTCTTCTCTTCTTCCCCATTCCCCTCTCCTACTTCTGAATTGTAAAGATGGAAAAAAAACTGCACAACCTGTGACGATCAATAATGCAGCTTGTCTGCATTATGGAGCGAGTCCGGTCCGGACTAGAAAATAACTACATACCCCCTTAGTTATTTTTTGGTGTGATTTTTCTGAGGATTCCGGGACCCGAAAAATACCAACTTAGGTCTGAAAAATCCACGGAAAAATCACGAGCGCGGAAAAAACGTCGGTTACGAAAAACGACGCTCGATTTACCTTGAATTTATTACCCAAGATTAATTCATTCGGTAAATCGCTGTAAAAAGACTTTTACAGTCCCGGTAAAAATCCAAATTTTTACCCGGGCTGTTACAGTCTACCCACCTTAAAAAGAATGTCGTCCCCAAAATTCTGTCTTATCCGTGGGTCCTACCACGATAAGCTTCTGGCACACTCTGCCAGGTGTCCAAACTCAACGCGAGATACCGCTTATACCCTTAAGCGACATCTCCTCCGCTTATAAATACCAAACCTCATAACTGAGACACTCACTCTCAGCCATGGACTCTCCACTAAGATCAAGAACCACCTCTGACTCCGAGGATAACAGCTACATCGGTGGTACTGCTTTCCCGACAAGCTCTGATGAAGAACCTCCCAAGAAACAGTTCAAGGCAAACACCATCAGTCTGAAGGAAGATGTGGTGGTCGCCCCAAGACGGCGAGAGAAGCGTGCCCACAAGAAAGCTGAAGATCAAAATGGCAAAGCAACGGCTGAAAACAGCACTCCACTGCAGACGCTATCGCAGCTGAACGTCTCACTGAGAAAGGTCAGCTCGACGGTGATGCAGATTGAACTGGCGTGTGCGGAGCTCTTTCCCCACGTCAAAAACATCCAAAAGCTTGTAAAAGACTTAGAAAAGCATCTAACTCAATAGAGTACTTCTTCTCCATTGTAAAACTGTTATAAATAAATAAAATAAGTTTTCTTTTTAAATCAAAATTCTTATGTTACGAAATCTCATGTTAAACAAAAAAACAAAGCATCTCAAAGCAAAGCAGAAATCAACAATAAGAATATAAAATCAAACATAAAGAGATTAAAAACAAAATTCGTTTAACAAAACCAAAACATAAGGAAGTTAAAACAAAAACATGTTTTCATGTCCGGCACTCTAGATCGGTCGTAGACATCCTCGATCCCGAGAAACGTGACATGCAGAGCTAACGGTGACGTCGATTTCCCTCGTGAAAAAGACGTCCGTTAACTCGCAAGGCGATGATCACGAGACCGTCCTGTGTCCCTCGAAAGAAACGTTATCCATTGTTTCACAAATTCCGCATGAACCAAAAACGTCTGTCAAGTCGCGTATCCCTCCATGATGTCCGAACAGGTGTATCCTTGTCGCACATGCACTCCACTCAAGGTATGGTCCCATCAGTCTAGCCTCAACGGTCACAGATGCATGTGATAAAAGATGCAGGAAAATATAGTAAAAGCCATAAAAAGAAACGCCAAGGTAGCCAGGGTGTTAGAAAATCGTGAGATGGAAAAGAGCTGAAAAACACTGGCATTTGTAGTCCGAAAAACGTGTAAAGTAACGAAGCAATAAATGAAGCAACGACAAAACTTTTAAAAACAACACCTTGAAGAATGAAAACGATTTGGAGCTTTGTGAAGGGAATTTGCTTTTTCCATCACCGAAAAATCCTTTAGACCTTCCCGGGAATAGGTGGGATCTAAACTTAGAAAAACAAAACGGTAAACATTTGTCTATAAAAGGCAAAACAACGGAAAGCAAAAACCACAAAGCATCCAAGAGAAAACAAAACCCTCAGGCAAAGAAAACACCACGTTCAGAAAACCCAACACCACGCATCGAAACAACATGCCTGCTCTATCGTCTGTCTTCTTTGTCAAAGGTGCCAACCTAGGCAGAAGAAACCGACTGGCCTACAGCATGGTCAACGAGCGTCCAGAGGAACTACCGAATGAGCTCGGCAGAATGCCTCGTCTGGTCTTCGTTGACGAACTCTACTCATCGAGGTTCTTCGTCACTCCCATGGAAGTGACGTTCTTCCTAGAGGACAAAGGCACTCTGAGGACTTCCTTCTGTGGCTCGGCCAACCCCGTCATGTTTTTCATCATTGAAAGACTTCAGGAGTTCAACCTAGAGTCCACTTGCCATTTCCTGGACCAAGGCACCTACTACCGGCTCTCGATGACTGCCCAAAGCATGCCCAGAGTCACTCGGTTACCTCTAACTTGGCCAAAGGCCCAACTATTGGTGTGGAACTGCAGAGGAGTCGCTAGGCGTTCCCAGGAGTTCTCGCGTACCCTGAGGGACCTGAAGAACCAGTACAAACCCAACATGGTTCTTCTCATGGAGACCCAATGGCAGCCTGAAGACGATCATGGTCTCATCCCACTTCGGTTCCCTCCAGCTAACCGGTTCGAGCTTCCTGGCCAGAACAACGCAGGCGACATGTGGTTCTCGTGGAACGATAGCATCCAGGTCTTCATCAACAATGACCCCAATAGCTTCAGGGTCAACGTCGTACCGAGAAAAAGAATGTATTTTCTTTTTTATATATATATATAAAATAACAATGTAATATTAATGTTTGTAATAATAATATTAGTGATATTAATAATATCTATGTTTCTGCTTATTTATGGCATCAATTACCTCTTATGTGTTTGTTCTGCGATAGCTGGCGTCCCTTGACTGGATCCATAATGCACTAACTAAATGATATAAAATAATAAACAAATGGAGCGAACTATGCAAACAAGAACAACAAATACACAAGGACTACCCAACAAGACCTAACGCCCGCTCCGCTACCAAAAAGAAACGCCCCCACCCGTATTTACTGTACATAGTAAACAAGTGCCGGAACTGTAACGACCTGACCAAACAAAGCCCAGCATACAGTGTATACAATAGAAAACCGGCTTAACAGCCCAAAATATAAACATTAGAATTCTGGCTCATCGGCCCAACATGAAACCGTCATCAAAACTCGGTAACATCAATAATAACACAACTAGCCCAATGGCCCAACAATAGTAATAAATAGCACAGCGGAAGACTTAATAACTCACAAAGACACTGTATACGACACATAAAGCACCTTATGGTTCCGAGTCCTGTCCGAGGGATAACGCCACAGCCTGTCTGGAATTCATCAAACCTGAACCACAAATAACTCAACCTACGGGATGAAAGCCCGTAAGTGAGGGGTGAGTCCGAAGTGCTCACAACCATGGATAGACGAACAATATGCAACACTATAAGTTACTCAAGTCGAAAACACAGGCATAACAGCCAAAATAAAACAATTCAAAAGACTCGACCAAAAACTGGTCCAAGACCAAAAAGACTCAAATAAAAATCCAATTTCCAATTTTATCTTTCCGGGCCCCGTCACGGAAAAGCTAGGGGTCAGACCTGGTTATCAACATATTTCGGGTGCCAGACCAAACCAAGAGAGCCCAGGGATCGACATCCCAAAAATACGAACCCAGGGATAGACATCCCAAATGTAATCACGGGATAGACATCCCAAGCATAGACATGCTTATCACAAGTAACCCAGGTTATGGCCACCACAAAACAGTCTTAAACCATCGAGTCGAACCACTACTTACCACGTGACAATTATATTATCATCATTCAAAACCAAATCACAGGGATCAACATCCCTAACCAAAATACCAGGATACATCCCATCCAAAACCGAGGATCGACATCCTGATCACAATTTATTATTTAATCGTTTATACTTTATACCAAAAAGACACAGGGATAAACATCCCAAAACTCAACACGGGGATAAACATCCCAAAAATAATCAAGACACTGGGATTAACATCCCGAAACAAATCACAGCAAATGCAACAATCATCAAACACAACCAACGAGTAATATAGGCACATATCGAAGGAAATCCATCCTCACCTTGGCCGATTACTCAACTCCGGAGACAATGACCGGTCCCAAGCCGACTCGTCGGGAAACTGCCCGATAGCAAAACCTATACATCAAGACAACATGCTCACATAAATACAAATAATCGGTATACTATGATGCCATAAAGTGTAAATCGAACTCATCGGTAAAACATCTCGATTATATATCATAAAATCCTTTTTAAACAATTTTTCGAAAATATATCGTATGTATATAAGGTTACTAAAATATATTTCCAAAACTATTAAATCAAAACATTTTCATAAAATAATATACTTTTTCCAAAATAATAATTACCATAATTTTTCTGGAAATTATAACATATGTATATATTTTCCATAATATTTCCATAAAAATTATTATACTTTCCAAAATATAATTTTCAAGTATTATTATCTTTAGAAATCTCCATTTCCAGAAAGTATAATCATATAAACTTATTTTCTGAAAATAAATACGAATTTATAAATATACATATATATTTCCAAACATAAAATACTTTTCCAAACAATTATATTATCAAAATAATTATATATTTCAGAAATATAAATCAAGTATACCATATATATTTTCCAAAGTTAATTACCATAATTTTCTAGAAAAATAACAATATATATATATATTGTTATTTTTCTAGAAAATTATGGTAATTAACTTTGGAAAATTAATTTAAAACTTAACATAATAATAATTTTCAAAACAAAATATAGTTATATTAATTTTTTCAAGCATCAAGATATATATATTTCCAAAATGCATAATTTAAAACTTACTGTGTTTCCAAAATAATATATAGATATTTTTTTCCAGAGTTTAAATACCTTCAAAATAGCATTTATATATTTATATACATTTTTTTAAAATTAAAAACTGAAACTGGTTGCAACCCGGATCCAGACCCAGGCGCGACCCGGATAACACTCGCGGTTCAACCGACCTTACCTGCGGGTTTGCAGCGGCGCGACGGCGATGGCGGCGCGAGAGCGCGGGGAAGGAAAGTCGAGCACGCTGCGACGTCGAGGCGGCACGAGCGGCGTGTTGGCGGCGGAGAGCTGGCGTGAAGCTGTCGGAAGCAGGTGCAGGCGCAGAGGAAGCAAGATCCGCGGGTCGTCCGTCGGGTCAACGGCTCCTGGCGGCTCGTCTCGCGGCGGAAGGAGGAGGAGGCGACGGGGTTGAGGTCGCGACGGCACGGCGACACTCCTGGCGGAGGCGGTGGAGCTCGAGACGGCGGGGAACGCTACCACGTGAACAGTAGCAGGGCGGGTGACGAACTGTTCACGTTCTCCTCCCCTCTTTTTTTTTTCTATTTTTCTATTTTTCCTTCTCTTTTGGTTTTTCCCATTTTCTGTATTTATTTTTTTTCTTCTTCTCTTTTTTTTTTCTTCTTTTTTTTTGTTTTCCTTCCTTTTATTTTCTCCTTCCTCTCTTTTTTTTTCTATTTTCCCTCTTCTTCTTTTTTTCCCCCCCGATTTCTATTTCCTTTTTTCTCTTTTTTTTAATTTCTTTTTTTTTAATTTCTTTTTTTTTCCTCTCTCTTTTTTTTTTTCTCTCCTTTCTTCCTCTTTTCTTCTCTTCTTCCCCTTCCCCTCTCCTGGATCTGATTTATAAAGATGAAAAAAAAACTGTACAACCTGTGACGATCAATAATGCAGCTTGTCTGCATTATGGAGCGAGTTCGGTCCGGACCAGAAAATAACTACATACCCCCTTAGTTATTTTCCGGTGTGATTTTTCTGAGGATTTCGGGACCCGAAAAATACCAACTTAGGTCCGAAAAATCCACGGAAAAATCACGAGCGCGGGAAAACTATTATGAATAAATAAAATAAGTTTTCTTTTAAAATCAAAATTCTTATGTTACGAAATCTTGTGTTAAACAGAAAAATAAAACATCTCAAAGCAAAATAAAAATCTACTATAAGAATATAAAATCAAATATAAAGAAATTAAAAACAAAACTCGTTTAACAAAATCAAAACATAAAGAAGTTAAACAAAACATTTTTCCATGATCGGTGGTCGTATCGGACGTAAATATCCTCGAACCCAAGAAACGTAATACGTGCAACTAACGGTGACGTCTGTTTCCCTCGTGGAAGAGACATCCGTTATCTCGCAAGACGATGATCACGAGAGCGTCCTGGCAGTCAAGCTAGCTAGCCCGTGGACCCCGCCCTGGTACCTCCACGTATAACTGGCACAGACAGGGAGCAGACCCCAAGCACACTCTCCCCCAGCACCATAAAATAAGACTACCATTTGGCTGTTCCAACATTTAACTATGACTTACTAGATGTCTAAGTGTTTCCATTTTATTATTTTCTTTTCCCTCGACTAGTTACTACATTTCTATCATCCAACCATTATCTCATTATCCCGAGCAGGCTCGCAGCCTCTCCGCTCGTCTGGATAATACAAACTCATTCCAAACTGTTATCATACTAGTACCCTCGGTACTCAACTTACACATTTCTAACAGTCAACAACAGTAATAGTCTTACTTATATCCACAATTCAAACATCATCAATAATATCAACAACAACAATAATTTCAACAACATCAACGGCAACAATTATCAACTTAATTCATCACACAACAAACCAAACACAGCCACAAAGTTTCATACCAGCAATTGTCACATATAGCAACCACACAGCAACTTGATACCACGGGATGTATATAAATATTTACTTAACCTCACCTTAGCCGATTACTCAACTCTGGAAACATCAATCGGTCCAAAGTCGGTTCCACCGGAACTGTTCGATATCAAACCTATACAACAAAATAACATGCTCACATAAATGCACACAATCGGTATACTATGATGCCGTAAATTATAAATTGAATCCCCCTTTGGTTATACGTTATCATTTCCATAAAATTTATTATGCTCGCCAAAATATATTTACCAAGTATTATTATTATTTTATTTTTTTCAAAGAGATATTATTATGTATACACTACCATATTTATTTTCAAAATATTTCCATAATATGTGTACCCCTTTTCTAAAATTATTTACTGTTATAATAATTTTTCAAAGGAAAGTCATATTATAATTACATTTTCTCGAAATTATATTAGTGTTATCATTTTATTTTTTTCCAGTAAAACATGTTCATATATTTCATATATATATATTTTCCAGAATACTATAACTCATACTCATCATATTATTATTAATATATCCATAACATAATTACCTTAATTTATCTAAAATAATAATATGCCAAGATCATTATTTCACTTAAAATCATATAACATATATTTATTTTCTTTCTAGGAAATATACTCATATAATTTTATATTTTTTTTCCAGAAAAATATGATTTATGTAAACTATATTTATTTTATTTTTTTATTTTTTTTAATTAAAACCGGACTGGGCCAAGCTTTTCAGCCCAGGACAAGGCCCAAGGACAGGCTCAGGTGTCAAGGCTGCCTAGACCAGCAGCAGGCCCGCGTGAGCAGGACCGTGCACAGCCAGCAGCCCGCCAGCCAAGGCCCAGCCCAAGACCGAACCCACACAACCCAAGCTACACCCCACTATGCGCGGGTTGACCCGTTACCATGACCCAGCCAAACGGGTCGTCTCCTACCCCGAGCTCACCTTGAGCAGGAGGCGGCGGCGCGGTGGCGGTCGTGACACGGCGAGGCAGAAGCACGGGGCGACGCGGCTTGGTCTGCAGGTGACTTCCGGTGGCAGCACACAGTAGATCGGCGACGGGCAGGGCGGAGGAAGAGGGCGGCGATGACGATACTGCAGGCGGCGAGAGGAGGTGCAACGCGGCTTGGGAGTTCGTCACGGCGGCGGTGTCGCGTGGAGGAGAAGTCGCGGTGGTGGTGTGACGCGACGAAGGGGAGGATGGCGACGTTGGCGGTGGGGCTGTGGTTCTCGACGGTGACGGCGTCGGGAAGAGAAGAAGGTGTGGCGGTGGTAAGGTGGCGGCAGCCCCTCCCTCTTGTCCCTCTTGTCCCTTTTCTATTCTTTTTTTTCTTCCTTCATTTTTTTTTCCTCTCCCTTTCTTTCTTTTTTATCTCTCTTCTTCTTTTTTTTTTTCTTCCTCTCCTCTTCCTTCTCTTTTTCTCCTCTCCTCTGCCCGTGATTTCTTCTTCTTTTACACTGAAACTTAGCCGCCTTCAATAATGCAGGCGGGTCCGATCCGGACCAGAAAATAACTGATACCCCCTTAGTTATTTTCCGGTGTGATTTTCTGAAAAATTCCGAAACCCGAAAAATACCAACTTAGGCGCGAAAAATCCACGGAAAAATCACGAGCACAGGAAAACTCTCGGTTTCAAAAAAACGACGGCCGATTTACCTTGAATTAATTACCCAAGATTAATTCAACAGTAAATCACGGTAAAAAGACTTTTACAGTCCCAGTAAAAATAAAAAATTTTACCCGGGCTGCTACATTTCCTATCATTTAAATATTTTATTTTTGAAAACTATTTTTCTAATTAAATATTATTCAAAAAAACAAAATCGGAAAAAAGGAAAAAGTAAAGTGAAATAATAAAATAATAATTTTTTTCTCTTCTATTTATTACAAAAACTAATATAATAAAACCTAAAAAGGATTTTTGGAAAATAGAAAATAGGAAAGAAAGAGAAAAAAAAATCAAATGAAGTGGATCCCACGGACACGTGTCAGCTTCACACGCACAACCGGCTGCTGGGGGTAAGAAGGATAAAGTGACCCGGTAATTCAAGAGTTGAGGGACAGGTTGAGTGAAAAAAAAGGAAGAGGGACAACAATTGCGAAAACAAAAAAGTGAAGGGACAAGAAAAACTTTTTTACCCCCATTTGCTACAGTATGCTGATTGCTATGACAAAGGAAGAGAATTAAATTAAATACTCAAATACTAATCTTATTGTCATTCACAATTTCTCTTTCGTGTAGCTCATATCTCCATTTTGTAAATAATTTTTATTAGTTTACATCCTTTTGGTTTTTCCATTGCTCTTATGACGTTTATAAAACACTCCAATTGAGAATCATGTATATATATATTTTTTTTGCATTTCTCATCCAGTATCTGGAGCATTGCTCCCACATCCAGATTCAACTTGGGTCGCGCACTTGGGGGTTGTGGTGAGTGCGTCTCCCAATAGGAACTTTCTACTTGAAAAAAATCCTCAAACAAACCTCACCTAAGCGGAAGTAATCCAGATATGCTAATAGATTTTTCTAGATAATCATTAAAAAGTTTACATAAAAATCTTAAACTTTATGATGATTTTTATTTAATGCTCTCAGATTTTTTAGAGGATTGTTCTAGATGTTGCAGGAAGTAATCAAGCTTCAATACTCCTCCTTGATTTCTTGCTGCAAATTCCCAAAGCATCTCTAAGCTTCTCAAATCTTTCTTTGGGCAATGCTTTCGTCAAAATATCTGCTAGATTATTTTCAGAATTGCAATGAACAAGACTGATTTCATTGGCTTGTTGCACTTCTCAGATGAAGTGAAACTTGATCTTCATGTGCTTTGTCCTGCCATGAAACACCGGATTTTTAGATATTGCTATTGCAGATTGGTTGCCAACCATAATTTCAGTAGCTTCTTCTTGATCTTCCTTGAGATCAGGCAACATTTTTCTCAACCAAATTGCTTGGTTGACAGCCGCAGCAGCTGCTACATATTCTGCTTCTGCTGTGGACTGGGCAACAATGTCTTGCTTCCTAGAATTCCAAGAAAAAATAGCAGTACCAAGGGAAAACAAATACCCTGATGTGCTTTTCATATCGTCATGAGAACCGGCCCAGTCACTATCAGAAAATCCATGAAGCTTGATTTCTCGTTTCTGCTGAAACCAAACACCAAAGTCAGCAGTTCCTTTGATATATCTTAGCACCCGTTTTGCTGCCTTAAAGTGTAACTCACTAGGAGCATGCATGAATCTAGAAAGTAAGCTAGCAGCAAACATAATATCTGGTCGGGTTGCTGTGAGGTATAGGAGGCAGCCTACCAAACTTCTGTACTGAGAAGCATCGACTTTTTCAAAACCATCTTCCTTGCTTAACTTCTCATTCAAAGCCAAAGGTGTACTAACTTGAGACGCCCCGACCCGTATTTATCGTACACAGTAAACACGTGCCGGAACTGTGACGACCCAACCAAAATAACCCAAGCATACAGTGTAAACAACTATAACTCCGGGCTCAACAGCCCCAAAATATAAACAACGATAAAAACTCAACACGGCCCAATAGCCCAATAATAGTAAAACAATGCACAGCGGAAGACTTATAAAACTCACAAACACTGTATGCGACACAGATGCAAACTATGGATCCGAGCCCTATCCAAGGGAATACGCTGCAGCCTGTCTGGAATGCATCAACCTGTACCAAAAGTAACTCATCTTACGGGATGAAAGCCCGCAGGTGAGGGGTGAGTCCGAAGTGCTCACGACAATGGAAAGACGATCAATATGGACACTAAAAATTACTCAAGTCAAATAAAATAGTCAAACCCAAAGACAAAACCCAAGAGACTCAAGTAAAATCCAATTACTCAATTTTATCATTACGGGCCCCGTCACGGATAAGCTAGGGTCGTACCAGGTTATCAACCTGTTCCTGGTGCTAGATCAAAAAGAACCCAGGGATAGACATCCCAAAAATAACAAACCAGGATAGACATCCCAAGCATAGACATGCTTATCACACGAACCCAGATCATAGCCACCACAAAACAGTCTCTAACCATCCGGTCGTACCTCTACTTACCACGTGACAATTATATTACCGTCATTAAAATCAAATCGTAGGGATCAACATCCCCAACCAAAATACCAAGGATCGACATCCTTGTCACAATTGATTAATTAATTCCATTATGTCTTATACCCAAAAGACTCAAGATCAACATCCAAATACCAACCAAAATACTGGGATAAACATCCCGACAACAATCAAGGCAATGGGATCAATATCTCGAAACAACCACAGCAACCACAATACTCAACAATGCAATAATCATCAAAACATAATGACCGAGTAATATAGGCACATATTGAAGGAAATCCATACTCACCTTGGCCGATTACTCAACTTCGGAGACAATAACCGGTCTGACGCCGGCTCCTCGGGAAACTGCCCGATATCCAACCTATACCACAAATCAATATACACTCACATAAATGCACATATTCGGTATACTATGATGCCTCTACTGCGAAATATACCCATCCCGATTCTTATCTGATATTATTATCTTTTATCGAAAATAATTAACCATATGTATTTCCCAATATAATTTCGGTACCATACTTAATTAAAACTCTTTAAAAATATTTTCATAAAATAAGTATAATTTCCAAAATAATAATCATCATATTTTTCCAGAAAAGTAATGACCTATTTTTAATTTTCAGAAAATATTTATATAGTATTTATCTTTCCTAAATATATATACAATTTAATTTTCCAACACTAAAATTATAATTACCTTTAATTTCCAAAATACATATTTATATACATATACCACAATCATAATTTTCCAGACGAAATAATATACATTATAAATTTCCAGAAATTAATTTCATGATATATATATATTTTTCCAATTAAAAATAGTTTTCCAAAACCAAACTTAATTATTTAACCAAGTAAATATATTTATATTTTAACAAAAATACCAGAGTTAAATTGTAATTATTTTTCTCAAAATAAACATATAATTTTTTTCCGAAATTATATATATCAGGTTAATTAATAAATACATATATTATTATTATTATTATTATTTTTAAAATTTAATCGGGCTGGGCCATGAACAGTGCCGACCAAGACCCTGCACAGTGCCAAGCCCAGGCCCGTGCAGAGCCCAGCTGCACAGCCGACCCACGCCCAAAACCCAACCCACGAAACAAGCCCAACAACCAACAGACCCAACCCATAACGCACTCGGGTCGACCCGCGACCACAACCGGGTCACCATCAACCCATGGATGCTCACCTCGGGTTGCTGACGACGGCGCACGATGAGGCACGCGGCAGGACGAACGGCGACGGCTGAGGGGCGTGGCGACGAGGCGAGGGTGGCGGTGGCGTCGCGCTGCAGCTGCGGTGGTGCTTGGCGGCGGCGCTGCGTGAGGAAGGGGACGGATCCAACGGGTCCTCAACGGGTTGTCGGCGCGTGTCGGCTTCTCTCGCGGCAGAAGGAGGAGGCGGCGACAGGGGTGAGGTCGCGATGGCTTGGGGAGTCCAGCAGTGGTGGCGGTGCGGCAAGATTCACCGGGGAATGGCGGCGAGTGAACAGTAACGAGGAGGAGCTCCGGGTTGACGGTACTGTTCCTCTCTTTTTTCCTCTTTTTCTTGTATTTTCTTTATTTTCTTTCATTTTCTTTCTTTTTTTCTATTTTTCTTTCTCTGATTTTGTTTCTCTCTTTTTTTTTTCCGTTCCTTTTTTTTTCTTTCTTCCTTTCTCTCTTTTTTTTTTCTTTCTGTTTCTTTTTTTTCCTCATTTCTATTTTTTTCTTTTTCTCTCTTTTCCTTTTTTCCCTCTTTTTCTTTTTCTCTCTTTTTTTTCTTTTTCTTCTCCTTTCCTCTCTCTTTTTTTTTCTTCTTCTTACTCCTTCTCTCCCGGCTCCTTCCCTTCTCCTGCTTCTTTTATAAACTGAATATACTATTTGGCATGTGAATTACAAATAATGTAATTCGTCTGCATTACGGGCGAATCCGATCCGGACCAGAAAATAACAGGTACCTCCTTAGTTATTTTTCGGTGTGATTTTCCGAGAAATTCCGAAACCAAAAAATACCAACTTAGGTTCGAAAAATCAACGGGAAAATCACAAGCGCGGGAAAACCCTCGGTTTCGAAAAATCAACGGGAAAATCACAAGCGCGGGAAAACCCTCGGTTTCGAAAAACGACTCCTGATTTACCTTGAATTAATTACCCAAGAATAATTCAACAGTAAATCACGGTAAAAAGACTTTTACAGTCCCAGTAAAAATNACATCGGCGGCAAAGCTTTCCCGACAAGCTCCGATGATGAACCTCCAAAGAAGCGGTTCAAGACCAACATCGTCGGCCTGCAGGAGCACATGGTCGTTTCCCCAAAACGACGGAAGAAGCGAGCTCCCAAGAAAACTGAAGATCGCAAGGGCAAGGCGATCGCTGGAAGCAGCACTCCGCAACAGAAGCTGACACAACTAAACTTCTCGCTGAAGAAGATCAGCTCGGCAGTGGCGCAGATCGAACTGGCGTGCGCGGAACTGTTCCCGCATATGCAAAATGTCAAAAACCTTGTAAAAGATCTAGAGAAGCAAGTAGCTCCGTAGAGTACTCTTCTCCTGTTGTAATCCTTTATGAAATAAATAAATTAAATTTCCTTTTAAAATCAAAACTCTCTTATGTTATAAAATCTTATGTTAAATGGAAAAATAAAACATCTCAAAGTAAAATAAAAATCAACCATAAGAATATAAAATCAAATGTAAGAAAATTAAAACAAAACTCGTTTATCAAAATCAAACAAAAAGGAATTAAAATAAAACATATTTTCATGATTGGTGCTCGTATCAGACGTAAACATCCTCGAATCACGAAACGTGACACGCACAGCTAACGGTGACGTCCGTTTCGTTAACTCGCACGGCGATGATCACGGGAACGTCCTGTGTCCCTCGAAAGAAATGTTACCCACTTGTTCAAAATTGTCCGCATGAGCCAAAAATGTTTGTCTCGACTCGTATCTCTCCACGATGTCCGAACAGCTGTGAGTTTGTCGCACATGCGCTCTACTCGAGAAACGGTCCCATCCGTCTAGCCACAACGGTCACGGATGCATGTGATAAAAGATGCAGGAAAAATGTAGTAAGACCATGAAAACAAAAGACAAGGTAGCCAGAGCGAAGGAAAATCATGGGTTAGAAAAGAGCTGAAAAACTCTGGCACGGTAGTCCGAAAAACGCGTAAAGTAACAAGGCAATAAATGAAAGCAACGGAAAATTCAAAAAGCAAAATCTTGAAAATAAAAAACGGTAATCACGCTCCCCATAAGAGTATAAAAGAAGGAGCGGTGATGTATAAATCATCAAAAGCATAAAAAGCAACAAAACGCTCAAGAAAAACAAAAACACAACGCTCCAAAAACAAAACCCCACACGACCAAATCAAGATGCCTGCTCCCTCATCCGTCTTCTTTGTCAAAGGTGCCAATCTTGGCAGAAGGAATCGTCTGGCGTACAGCATGGTCAACGAGCGTGCTGAAGAATTACCGAACGAGCTCGGTAGGATGCCCCGACTGGTCTTCGTCGACGAACTGTACTCGTCACTCCAATGGAAGAGGTGTTCTTCCTAGAGGACCACGGAACACTGAGGACCTCATACTACGGATCGGCAAACTCAGTGATGTTCTTCATCTCCGAAAGGCTACAAGAGTTCAACCTGGAGTCCACTTGCCAGACTGTGGAGCAAGGCGCCTACTACCAACTCTCGATGACGGCACAGAGCATGCCCAGAATGACTCGTCTACCTCCAACTTGGCCAAAGGCACGACTACTGGTGTGGAACTGCAGAGGAGTGGCAAGGCGTGCTCAGGAGTTCTCACGTACTCTGAGAGACTTGAAGAACCAGTACAAGCCCAATATGGTTCTTCTGACGGAGATGCAGTGGCAACCACGGGACGATCACGGTCTCATTCCACTCCGATTCCCTCAAGCTAACCGGTTTGAGATTCCTGGCCAATGCGACAGAGGCGGCATGTGGTTCTCGTGGAGCGACAGAGTCACGGTCAACATCAACAGCGATCCCAATAGTTTCCGTGTCAACGTCGTTCCGAACCGTTAAATGTATTTTCTTTATTTTTATAAAATATCAAAAATTCAATGTAATATTTCCCTTTTTATAAAATATCATGTAATATTTTCCCTTTGTAATGAAATTATTAATATTATTAATAATATTTGCATTTCCGCTTATTATGGCATCATTTACCTCATATGTGTATGCTCTGACAGCTGGCGTCCCTTGACTGGATCCACAATGCACTAACTAAATGATATAAAATAATAACAACTGGAGCGAACTATGCAAACCAGACAACAAACACACAAAGACTGCCCAACAAGACCTAACGCCCGCTCCGCTACCAAAATGAGACGCCCCGACCCGTATTTACCGTACACAGTAAACACGTGCCGGAACTGTGACGACCCAACCAAAATAACCCAAGCATACAGTGTAAACAACTATAACTCCGGGCTCAACAGCCCCAAAATATAAACAACGATAAAAACTCAACACGGCCCAATAGCCCAATAATAGTAAAACAATGCACAGCGGAAGACTTATAAAACTCACAAACACTGTATGCGACACAGATGCAAACTATGGATCCGAGCCCTGACCAAGGGAATACGCTGCAGCCTGTCTGGAATGCATCAACCTGTACCAAAAGTAACTCATCCTACGGGATGAAAGCCCGCAGGTGAGGGGTGAGTCCGAAGTGCTCACGACAATGGAAAGACGATCAATATGGACACTAAAAATTACTCAAGTCAAATAAAACAGTCAAACCCAAAGACAAAACCCAAGAGACTCAAGTAAAATCCAATTACTCAATTTTATCTTTACGGGCCCCGTCACGGATAAGCTAGGGTCG
>JAKUCV010007600.1:0-14080 GCA_028386065.3 Turnera subulata
TACCTCCAGTCCTAGGTCTTTCCCGTTACCTGGTTGATACTCCTTATCATGACATCCCAAGCTTAGGTACCACACCATGGCCCATATCTTTATATTATTACCTCTGGTGTCTCACTACTCTGTATTATACTCTTATCCATATTCCTGTATATCCGGTACTACGACACCTCATGAATAGGAATGCTCACACCTCCAAGTGAGTATGATGAGTTACTGTTGGACAGTGGAATAAGAAATGATAATAAACAGTGGTAATATCATCTAGACTTCTAGGTTGTCACGTGACAGGTATTGGTACGGCCAGATGGTAGTCGCCTTGTGATTGTGATTTGATAGGGAGGACTGCGGGACTCCCGGCTGAGGACTGTGGGACTCAGTTGATTTGTTATAGGAAGGACTGCAGGACTTCCGCCGAGGACTGCGGGACTCAGTTATTGTGATACTTTGTGATTTGAGATATTTATGGTTTAACGGGGAGTACCCTGGGGTTAGCTAACCTGGCTACCAGGCACGACCAATACTTATTACGTGACAGGGCCCTAATAATAAAATTGGTAAGACAATCGTCATTGGTCAGTGAGTTTATAAGACTAGCTTAACCGTGAGAGGTCTGATGTATAGCGAGTTCGGGTAAGTTGTTGATACCGATGCAATGATTGTGCTTGCTATACTTCTATTGTTTCTGTGTTGGCTTGGGTGTATTTGCGGTTGCTTGTATACTGTGGTTTATTTGTTTATCGGTGAGACAGTGGTTGGTCTCACTCCTCACACAGTCCATGCAGGTTAGTTTGTCTTAAATCAGGAGTGCATCCCAGCGGCTGCGAAGTTTCCTCGGACAGGACTCGGATCCATTAGTTTGCATTGAGGTTTGCATAAACTGTCACTGTGTACTTTGAAATGCTTCCGCTGTGCTGATGTTGATGCTCATGTTTCGGGTGATGGGAATGTGATTCTCTGTTTGATTGACGATGTTTCTGTGGTGAATTTACATTTTCATTGTATGTTGGCCACGTGGCAGTACTGTTACTCAGTAATTACTGTTTGTTGGGTAAATTTTGGTCGGGGTGTTTCATTCCATCTACCCCTTGTCACTGGAATAGACGTTCACTTAGAGGTGAAGTTTGGTATTGGGGCATGTTTTCCCACAGTCTCTCCCTTTCTTCTTTCGAACTGCTAGGGAGTGAAGACTGACTATTGTTGGTCTAGCACACTTGGCTTCTCCTTTCGGTCCTTCACCAAACTGCTACTAGATTAAAAATAGGCTACTCAATAATCAATCAAGAATCAGATTAAAAGTGGTGTCATTTTCTTAACTGTGCTGCAACAGGCTGAGCTATTGCTGAGCCTGTGGCTGGGCCTGGGGAACACAAAGTTGATTACACAGATCAATTCTTGCAGGCGCTCTTAACCTATACTGAACCCACTTGTTTTCACTCACAGGTTCCTCCCAAGGTTCTCACTCATCCTAATGCTTTCGCGTCGGTTAAACCAAGGGGAATAAGATTTGGTGTTGAGGCTAATTCCCCAATTAGTTCCTACTTTCTTTCAAAACTAAGAGCTAAGGGTTGATTGTTGTTGTTCCAGCAACTATGGTTTCTCCTTTCGGTTCTTCACCTAGCTACCTATAATCATGCATGGGTTTGATCAAAACTCAAACATGGAGCAAGTTTACAACAACCAAACAAGAAAATCGAGTTTAAAACATAAGAAGAGCAATTTATTGCATTAAGAACAGAAACAAGCTTCACCCCTTCAACCTAAGAGGGGTTGTTTAATTCATGCTCAGAATTACAGAAATAAATGGGGTAAAGGATAGCTTGATGTTTGGAACGATTTGGAGGTTAGGGATAACACGATTTCTGCCTAGAAAAGGGTGTTGAATCGTATTTCCCCTTGAACCCTTTGTTCCAGAACTTCTGCAGTTTTAGAGTGTTGATCGATGGGTTCTTCGATACTTTTTCTTCCTTCCTTCTTCTCTTTTATATGCTCAGATCCTCATCTGCTCTCTTCTCCCACGTGCTGGAAGGTATGGTAGTTGGGCAAGTTGAGCTTCAGTTGCCCATCTTGCTCCTCGAGATAAGGCACTGTGATGACCCGTGTAATTCAGGCCTGAAATATTTACTTGATGGTGTGGAATGTTGAGGACAGGAGCTAGTACCATTGGCTAGCAGTTGGCATGGGCTGGCCAACATTTGGTCACTGTTGGCTAGCAATTGGCGTGCCCGAGAGCCCGTTGGTGCGCTTTGGTGCGCTTGGCGGGTAATCGGGTTTAGGCGGTGATTAGTGAGGGCTAAGAAACTTAATGCGGGATTAACTAATGGCTAAGCAGGATCAGACTCAAGGCAAGTGGCCTGGGTGTGCTGGCAAGAAATAAGCAGGAGGTAGGGAGCAGCTTGGCTAGGTGGCAGACCTTGGTGCAAAGGCAGCAAGTGGCTACTTAGTCACCTGCTTGCCTCTGCCTTTATCAGACCAAGCAAGCAGCTCAACCCTTCATTCTGCCAATTTCGTGCAAACAATAAGGGGAGGAGTGCTTGACTGAAATCTTTGGTTCTTGCAGCTAAGGAAGGAAAAGGAGAGCAAAGGTTGGTAATTTTAACACACTGGGTGCCAATTGGCTGGTCAAGTATGTTGTTAGCCTAGGCAGAGCAGAACCTTGGTTTTGTTGGTGGTCTGATGTTATGTTGTTTAGGGCTTGAATCGTGAGAAGGGTCACTGGTTGCTTGAGGGTGTTAATTGATTGAATTGGGGCGCAATTGGCACCACAGGTGACCAATAGGCTCTGTTGGCGCACCAATAATTATGTGGGTGGCCAACTAGTGAGCCAATAAGCGCGCCAATGCTTAGGCTATTATTTGTGAATGCTTTTACTTAATGTGTTGCTGCCTAGATGCTGTTGTGCTCACTGCTAACGTGATTTTGCATGTGGGCAGGTGCTAAAACAGAAGGTGCACGCAAAGAAGGAGAAGGGCCTAGTGAGGCCTGATTTAGTGTAAGTGTGGAGTTACATACTTGTGATTTCTGGTGATGTTAAATAGGCTGGGCAGATGGCCCATATGTTTGGTTGTTATTGCACCCATAGTGCAATAAGATGATGTTTAAAGCCTTGGCTAAGATAAGATGATGTGCCTATAATGGGCTAAGCACGTTTATACTCATTCATTGCATACATTGCATTTACACTGATGCTATAATATAAGTAACGCAGCTACATATATATGTATTGCTGGACCTTGCGATGGCGGTAACCACTTGGTCGTTATGATAGCCTTGCTGTTGGACGAACTGTTTGTTGAGCCTTATTGGCATTCTGGATGTTTGCTTGTGTGAGCCACATACTTGCTGAGCCGTGGACTCACCCATTCCACTATTTTGGTTTTCAGGGAAATCGCGGGACAAGTGAGTTGGAGTGGGGAGGCACTAGCTGGCAGGCTATTAGATGATGGGTATATGAGCAGGCTTAGCCTAGGACCTCTTAATGTACTTATGTGATGTTAATAGGTCTTGAATAAGGCAACTAAAGCCCCTTTTGCTGAAGCTTGAGTTTTGTAACGGCTTGTGTTGCTGTACGTGTTTGCGTACTCTATATATCAATTTGACGTTTTCTTGCTGTGCAATGCTAGTAGTATGTCCGCCGGGCTAACTTCTACCCATGAACCGGTGAGGCCTTCGGGTGCCCTGTGGCATGTCTATTGGTGCGCATGGCACCTGGCCGGTCGCGCTTTGGCGAGGCGTGACAGTTATTGTAGCGGAGCGTGGTTACAAAACTCTTGCTCGGGGCTTAGAGTTAGATGTTGTTAAAGGCTGTTACCCATCAACTAACGATTGTGGGTTGGTGAGTGCTAACGTTCATGTGTTGCTTGTTGGTTGTGTATTTGTGCAGGGAAGCAATCTAAAAGGAAATTAGGAAAGGAGGTCTATGATGAGGGTGAGGCACATGATGCCTAGTCTGTTGGGGTGGATCAAGGAAGGAGTGAGCAATTCTTCGTTGAGGTAGAAGAGCCTATTGATGAACAAACTGATGCATCCCAACCACAAAATGTGTCGCTGGAGGTACTGAAGGTGGGATTACATGGTGTGAACAGAGCTGTTGAAACCTTGGCTGAGGTCGTGGCTGATAATCAAAGAGGTGAAGTGAGGGTACAACAAAATCGTGGGGCAGAAGCACCCTTAGTCACATTTGTGAAGCTTAACCCACCAATATTCCCTGGAACTGAGGAGGAGGATCCGCAACGGTTCCTAGACGAAATTTGGAAATGTTGTGAGGCGATGGAATGCACTGATCATAGAGCTGTGGGACTTGTTGCTTTTCGGTTGAAGGATGAAGCTAGTGATTGGTATGATTCCAAAAAGAGGGAGAAGGCGCCCAATACTCCAGCATGGACATGGCTTGAATTCTGTGATATGTTCTTTGATTAATTTCTGCCTGAGAGTGTTAGGGATGCGAGAACATATGAGTTTGAGACCCTGAAACAAGGGAATATGACAGTGAGCGAATATGACTCCAAGTTTACAAGACTGTCTAAGTATGTGTAACGCCCCGGGTTTTCGGTATTTAATTTTTAGGGATTTTCGAAATTTTTAAAATTTTATTTCCAATTTTACCCTTATAGAATTTTCGGGTGTTTTTAGTCAAGAAAATTATTATTATTATTAATTTATTTTCCTTGGAATGTTTTATTACTTTTGCAATTAATCCTTAGTCGGTTTCATCAGAATTAATTGGAGTCCCGAGGCGGAACACGGAGTTCTTGTAGTTTATTTAAAACTGCGTAGTTTTGGGTTAAGGAAAAAGGAAAAAAAAAATAAATAAAATAAAACCTAAAGCCTATTCTCGTGTTGACCAGAGGAGGAGTTGACCGCGCCTTAGACCAAAACGACGTCGTTTTGGGTCTAGGCCGGCAACCCTATCTCCCTTCTCTTTCTCTTTCTTTTTCTATTTTTCCTATTTCTCTTCCTCTCCTGTTAACCGCCGCCCTCTCCCCACATTTTTGCTTCCAGACTCCTCGCCTACAGATCGTGGGCTCAAAGTTACTTCCCGATTCTCTTCCTCCTTTAAATTTCTTTTCTTTTCTTTTATTTCTTTTTCTCCACATCTCGGTTCCTCGCCTCGTTTTCGTCTCCATGTCGCCTGCACCGGAAGCGTCGCCCTGTCGCTGCGACTTAGGAGGAAGGACGAGCGGGCTTAGCGAGAGCAAGAGTCGAGGCTCTGCTCAGCTTCTTGCGTGCGAGCGACACGAGAAACGGCTGCTGAAGTAGTCACCGTCGGTTGTGGGGTAAGCCACTGATGCCTTTTCTTCTCCCTTTCTCTTCTCTTCCTTTGCTTCTTCTCGTTTTGTGGATCGTTGATTGATGGATTTTGAATTGAATGGGTTTGTTGTGTTGTACTGTTGGGTGTGATGCGAGGTAGTGGTTGGGGATGATTCTTGTGCGGCTGGTCGTGCTGTTGATGGTGGATACGAGTTTGTGACGGCGGGTCGATGGTGTGTTTATGCGGTACTGGTTCGCTGCTGGTGGCCGGATTGGGCTCTACCAGTGCCGGTTGTCGTTGCAGTTCTTCCAAGACAGCCACAAGCTCCGAAACCTCATGACATCTGTCACCGCCACTACTTGGTAGGAGAAAAGACCATTCCTATACTTTGGAAATTAGGCAAGATCTAAGCAATGGTACACAACACTTTCACTTGCTACCAACTGCTACAAGCCCAAACTGTCGACCAACACCCTAGAAATGACCCAACGTCAACGTCAAGAGGCCTGAGTCGGGGGTACTGTTCCAACGAGGCTATCTGGAATCCGACAAACCTATTTACTATTCCGGCCGCATCGAGAGTCGGCAGTAAATGGTAATTTCCGGGCTGGTCATGTGTTTTAACTTCCGACTCGGATATGTTTCTCATGTGGACAGACGGGGCACATTGCTCGATATTGTGCTGGTAGCCAGCAGCCCATAGCATCATCCAGTGTGGCTTCTCCTCCCTTCAAGCCTCAACGAACCGAGAGCCAGACATCGTCTCGAGGCAGGGGGAATGCGGGGCGTGGTTCAATGAGTAGGGGAACCAGTAGCCCTCAGCCGACCCAAGGGCAAGCTCGGGTGTTCTATCTGACTCAAGAGGACGCTAAAGCTTCTAGCACGGTTGTAACAGGTATGCTAAAAATTTCTTCATGCCCTGCATTATGCTTGATTGACACGGGGTGCACGCACTCCTTTGTGAACTCTCATTTTGCTAAGTATTTTGTGGAAGTGCCTTCTAAGTTAAGCAGTCCGTTGACCGTGTACACACCCTTAGATGAGCGTGTTCTTGTGGAGGATGTATATCGAGGCTGTAACATTTGTGTTGGGGAATATCATATGCCGGCAGATTTGTTGCTTCTACCTTTGGCAGAATTTGATGTGCTATTGGGCATGGACTGGTTGTCTTGTTACGGTGCTCGGGTTGATTGTGCTAACAAGAGGGTCACCTCCAACCAAGTGGGGAAAAAGAATTTGTGTTTCAGGGGAAACTTGTTCTTCCACAACCACAAATTGTCTCTGCTGCTAGAGCTGTTCGGGCAGTACGAAATGCGAAATCCTTATATTTGGCTTTTATTCAAAGTGTGGGTGAGAAAATACTTACAGCTGAACAAGTTCCTGTTGTGAATGAATTTCTTGATGTGTTTCCTACTGATTTGCCTGGACTGCCTCCTGATCGTGACATTGAGTTTGGTATTGAACTCACACTCGGGGCAGAGCCTGTATCCATCACCCCTTATCGGATGGCACCAACAGAATTGCGGGAATTGAAAACTCAGTTGCAAGATTTATTGGAGAAGGGATTTATTAGGCCAAGTGTATCTCCATGGGGAGCACCGGTGTTATTTGTTAAGAAGAACGATGGTTCTATGAGGTTGTGCATCGATTATCGTCAATTGAATAAACTAACGGTACGGAACAAGTACCCTTTGCCCCGCATAGACGACCTGTTTGATCAGCTACATGGTGCAAAATATTTCTCAAAGATTGACTTGAGGTCGGGGTATCATCAGCTAAAAATCAAAGCAGAAGATGTACCGAAGACTGCATTCAGAACCCGCTATGGACATTACGAGTTTTTGGTCATGTCGTTTGGACTTACTAATGCCCCAGCAGCGTTCATGGATATGATGAATCGGGTGTTTAAGGAGTATCTTGATAAGTTTGTCATCGTGTTCATTGATGATGTACTGGTATACGTCCAAGGAGGAGCATGAGAAGCACCTACAGGTTGTGTTACAAATCCTGCGGGAGAAGAAATTATATGCAAAATTTTCTAAGTGCGAGTTCTGGCTTGAGAAGGTGTCATTCCTTGGCCATGTGATATCTGAAAGGGGATTAGAAGTAGACCCACAGAAGGTCGAGGCTGTTGTTAATTGGCCAAGACCAACCAATGCGACGGAGGTACGAAGCTTCTTGGGGCTGGCTGGCTATTATCGATGGTTTGTGGAGGGTTTCTCATGCATTGCTGCACCGTTAAGCAAGCTGACACAGAAGAAGCGCAATTTCAGTGGACTGAGAATTATGAAGCAAGTTTTAGGGAGCTGAAGCATAAACTCACCACTGCACCTATTTTAGCATTGCCTACGGAGAATGGATCATTTACTACATATTGTGATGCATTAAGAGTCGGGTTGGGTTGTGTTTTAATGCAAGAGGGCAAGGTGATAGCCTATGCATCTCGAAAGTTGAAGAAGAATGAAGAAAACTACCCTGTACACGATCTTGAAATGGCTGCGGTGGTCTTTGCTTTGAAAATTTGGTGGCATTATTTATATGGAGAGCCATGTGAAATATATACAGATCATAAGAGTTTGAAGTATATCCTTGAGCAACGGGATCTAAACTTAAGGCAGCAAAGATGGGTTGAATTACTGAAGGATTATGATTGTGTCATTAAATATCATCCCGGGAAGGCCAATGAAGTTGCTGATGCTTTGAGCCGAAAATCAGTTGGAAGCCTGGCGCATCTCACTCTGAACAGAAGGCCCGCTGTGAGGGCGTGGCATACATTGCTAGACGAGGGACTAGATTGTGCTGTTGCCGACGGAGGTGTACTAATGGCTCACTACCAAGTGCGACCTACTTTGAATGAAGAAATTACTAAAGCAAAAGATGGTGACCTGGAAAAACAAAAATGGAAGGAGAAGGCTGGTCGAGGAGAATTGCTTGGATTTGCTGTTTCTGATGATGGAATATTGAGATTTGGCTCGAGAATGTATGTTCCTAAAGTTGGAGATCTCCGTAGTAGACTTATGGATGAGGCACATCAAACTCGATACACTATGCACCCAGGGTCTACCAAAATGTACCATGATCTTAAACAACACTACTGGTGGAATAACATGAAGCGAGATATGGCAGACTATGTGGCTAAATGCCTCACCTGCCAACAAGTAAAGGGGGAACATCAGAAAATACCGGGGCTGCTTCAGCCACTGTCTATTCCAGAGTGGAAATGGGAGAAGATAGCCATGGATTTTGTAAGTGGGCTACCCCGAACAGCCAGTGGATTTGATGCTATTTGGGCTATTGTGGACAAGTAGACCAAGTCCGCGCACTTTCTGCCGGTAAAGACTACGTACAATTTTACAAAGCTAGCACAAGTTTTTGTTGATGAAATCGTAAAGTTACACGGTGTGCTAGTATCTATTGTTTCTGATTGAGGCCTGAAGTTTACATCTATATTCTGGCGTAGCTTTCAGGGGGCCATGGGCACACAGCTTGATCTAAGTACAGCTTTTCACCCGCAAACCGACGGCCAGAGTGAGCGGGTGATACAGATTTTAGAAGACATGCTGCGAGCATGTGTGTTGAACTACAGAGATAGCTGGAGTAGATATCTTCCATTGGTAGAGTTTGCTTACAACAACAGCTACCAATCAAGTATTGGCATGGCTCCATATGAGGCCCTATATGGGCGAAGGTGTCGAACTCCAGTTTGTTGGAACGAGGTGGGAGTAAGGAAGCTACTTGGCCCTGAAATCATAGAACTCACAGCTGAAAAAGTGAAAATTGTTCGTGAGAATTTAGCTGCCGCTCAGAGCAGACAGAAATCATACGCGGACAATAGGAGGCGGGACTTAGAATTTTTAGTGGGTGATATGGTGTTCCTAAAAGTTTCCCCTACGAAGAGGGTTATGCGGTTTGGAAAGAAAGGGAAACTAGGACCTCGATACCTAGGCCCATTTGAAGTGCTGGAGAGAATTGGTCCGGTGGCTTATCGGCTCGCGTTACCACCCAATCTTTCAGGATTTTACCCAGTTTTCCATGTATCCATGTTGCGGAAATATATACCAGACCCGTCACATGTGTTGGCGCCGCAAGAAGTTGAGTTGGGGGATGAATTGACCTACGAAGCGCAACCTGTTGAGATTGTTGATGAGCAGGTGCGCAGGTTACGGAACAAAAATGTAGCTTCAGTTAAAGTCATTTGGGAAGACGCCTCAGGAAGGGAGGCTACATGGGAACCGGAACAGGAGATGGTGGAAAAATACCCGCAACTATTTTCTGATAAAAATTCGAGGACGAATTTTGTGTAAGGGGGAGGTGATGTGATGACCCGTGTAATTCAGGCCCGAAATATTTACTTGTTGGTGTGGAATGTTGAGGACAGGAGCTAGTACCATTGGCTAGCAGTTGGCATGGGCTGGCCAACATTTGGTCACTGTTGGCTAGCAATTGGCGCGCCCGAGAGCCCGTTGGTGCGCTTTGGTGCGCTTGGCGGGTAATCGGGTTTAGGCGGTGATTAGTGAGGGCTAAGCAACCTAATGGGGGGTTAACTAATGGCTAAGTAGGATCAGACTCAAGGCAAGTGGCCTGGGTGTGCTGGCATGAAATAAGCAGGAGGTGGGGAGCAGCTTGGCTAGGTGGCAGACCTTGGTGCAAAGGCAGCAAGTGGCTGCTTAGTCACCTGCTTGCCTCTGCCCTTATCAGACCAAGCAAGTAGCTCAACCCTTCATTCTGCCAATTTCGTGCAAACAATAAAGGGAGGAGTGCTTGACTGAAATCTTTGATTCTTGCAGCTACGGAAGGAAAAAGAGAGCAAAGGTTGGTAATTCTAACACACTGGGTGCCAATTGGCTGGTCAAGTATGTTGTTAGCCTAGGCAGAGCAGAACCTTGGTTTTGTTGATGGTCTGATGTTATGTTGTTTAGGGCTTGAATCGTGAGAAGGGTCACTGGTTGCTTGAGGGTGTTAATTGATTGAATTGGAGCGCAATTGGCACCACAGGTGACCAATAGGCTCTATTGGCGCACCAATAATTCTGTGGGTGGCCAACTAGTGAGCTAATAGGCGCGCCAATGCTTAGGCTATTATTTGTGAATGCTTTTACTTAATGTGTTGCTGCTTAGATGCTGTTGTGCTCACCGCTAACGTGATTTTGCATGTGGGCAGGTGCTAAAACAGAAGGTGCACGCAAAGAAGGAGAAGGGCCTAGTGAGGCCTGATTTAGTGTAAGTGTGGGGTTACATACTTGTGATTTCTGGTGATGTTAAATAGGCTGGGCAGATGGCCCATATGTTTGGTTGTTATTGCACCCATGGGGCAATAAGATGATGTTTAAAGCCTTGGCTAAGATAAGATGATGTGCCTATAATGGGCTAAGCACGTTTATACTCATTCATTGCATACATTGCATTTACACTGATGCTATAATATAAGTAACGCAGCTACATATATATGTATCGCTGGACCGTGCAATGGCGGTAACCATTTGGTCGTTATGATAGCCTTGCTGTTGGATGAACTGTTTGTTGAGCCTTATTGGCATTCTGGATGTTTGCTTGTGTGAGCCACATACTTGCTGAGCCGTGGACTCATCCATTTCCACTATTTTGGTTTTCAGGGAAATCGCGGGACAAGTGAGTTGGAGTGGGGAGGCACTAGCTGGCAGGCTGTTAGATGATGGGTATATGAGCAGGCTTAGCCTAGGACCTCTTAATGTACTTATGTGATGTTAATAGGTCTTGAATAAGGCAACTAAAGCCCCTTTTGCTGAAGCTTGAGTTTTGTAACGGCTTGTGTTGCTGTACGTGTTTGCGTACTCTATATATCAATCTGACGTTTTCTTGCTGCGCAATGCTAGTAGTATGTCCGCCGGGCTAACTTCTGCCCATGAACCGGTGAGGCCTGCGGGTGCCCTGTGGCATATCTATTGGTGCGCATGACACCTGGCCGGTCGTGCTTTGGCGGGGCGTGACAGGCACCATGGGAGGTGTGCCGAATGGGTGAAATCTGTAAATCTGTAGATTTTAGAAGACTTAGGGGGATGATAATGGTTCTTTATTTGTTAAATTCTTTGGGTGTAATGATTATCCCCTCTGTTAGTGTAATATGCCCAAAAGCCAATTAATGGATGATTGCTTGTAGTCATGTATACACATTAAGGTTATTCCAATAAATATCGTTTATGAGATAAACGCTTGCACATATTTATAGCCCTAGAATATTTATATTCTTAAATGTCCCTAGTCGATTATCATTATGGATGGGTTGTAATAATAAATTAAGTCTAGCGTATGTTGAGAATTTATATGTGTTATGAATTCTACATACGGGTACAAGTTAGAGAGCTTGTGGACTGGACCGACCCACATAAGAACGCTACATGGAACGTTATATGTTTGTTAATAGCAGTTCTTATATGTATTGTCCTTAGACCTCTGATCATCAAGGTTCCCAACATATGAGTTATATACTTTGATATTATTCCTAGTCATCCGTATCTGGCTGGACTTAAGGGTAATCATTGGGTATATCATAAATGTGTAGTGGGTTTTGTATGATCTAGAGGGGATTCGTCCTACCCATATAACGGGTATATTATCAGATAGCAATGATGTGTTGCTAGACGCCGCTCTTTGCTTATAATTGTAAATGAGTTTACAATTATTGCCGGACGTTACAAGTGCCTACAGGGTCACACACTTAGAGCCGTTAATTCGAGCTGGTGGTTGAACCATGGTTGGATCGTGGTTGGACCAGGGTCGTTTTGGGCTGGTTTGGTTCACTAAATGTCTGATTTATTGAACCATAATCAGTGCATGGTGATGTGTAATCCCATTAAGACATTAGTGGAGACATCATTAGCTAAAAGCTAATCATATTGGCCAAAGGTGTTGGCCACTTTGTCCCTTGCTTTTGTGAGTGGGATTAGTCTAAGCATAATCTGATTATGCCTTGTGTCTTCATCATTTTGAGTCTGAAAATTTTCAGAGGATTGAGCTTGAGAGAGTCTTGAGTGTTCTTGAGTTTTCAGACTACACACCTTCTTTGAGAAAGAAGAAGATACCGTAGAGGGGCGGGATTGCTGTCCGACTCTTGCTGATTCGGATCATCAGTTGGGTGAAAGACCTCAACCGAACCAGGTATGTTTTTCTATAACTCGGTTTACTCTGTTTCACATGGATCCTCCATGAGTACCGGGATTTTCGCTGCGCATTTAGTTGCATTTGATCGTCAAATTGCATGACCCGGTTACTTACAATGGTAGTGGAGCCTCTTGTGAAACGCTAAATCGAATTATGTGTTCATATGTTATATGTGATATAGTATGAACATGCTAGTATATGTGAAGTTATCATGAAGTTTAGCCTTGGCCGAACCTTCACAACATCGATGTTGTGTTACAAACATCGATGTTCTGATGAAGTTTAGCCTCGGCCGAATGTTCATAACATCGATGTTGTGTGACCAACATCGATGTTCTCATGCAAAACACTCAACAACATCGATGTTATTTGAGCTCGGCCAAATTGGTTTGAAGTTCCAGAACTCTCATAACATTGATGTTCAAGATTCCAACATCGATGTTCTTGAGTTCCAGAAGTTCAAACATCGATGTTTAAGTGTTAACATCGATGTTCTATGCACTCGGCAACCTCAAACATCGATGTTTGATTGTCAACATCGATGTTCTGAGGGTTCGGCAACCTCCAACAACGGTGTTTGATTGTCAACATCGATGTTCTGTGGATTCGCAAACTTCAAACATCGATGTTTAAGTGTTAAACATTGATGTTCTGGAATCCAGTGACTTCAACAGTGAATTCGGTGCAGAAGGAGGCCGAATTGGTGTCTAATCTGAATAGCAAAGTTGTAGAACTACTTCTTAGCTTTCCAGGGACACCAAGATTGCACCAAACCAAGCTCTACAGCTCTGGATATGGCCGAAATACTGAGTGCTGCCAAGTAGTTGGGAGAATCAGATTCTCAAAACATCGATGTTCAAGTTAGACATCGATGTTCACATGTATTTTTGGTTTCCAAATTTACAAACATCAATATACATTCATCAAGAACATGCATGTAATGTATTGGAATAGTATGTTGATGAAAATATTATGTTCTTCTTGTGTTGCCTTCCATGATAAGCACTCATCAAGGTTAAGATCAACAATTGGTAGTTTTTGCCAAAGCAAGGTGGCAATGTTTATCCTAGCAAGGTGCGACTGGATAATTGTAATATCTGAACTGCTTATTGTGGGTTTAGACTTAACTAGGTCATCTTAATAGGATTAAGGAATTAGAGGCAAGGAGTTGAGCTATGTCTATGAGATAGACAAGAACAAGTGTTGTTCACTCAACTATCCAAGAGTTACATGAGATGTAATTGACAAGAGTTGTCTACCTAAATAGCTATGAAGTAAGCGATCAACCAAAGCTGACTTATCTAGTAGTGAAATGTGGATCTTGGCCTACTTATATGATTGTCTTGATTTATATAGTAGGAGTATTATTTAATAGAATTCCTTGTTAAATGATTTTGTATGTATGACTCTTATTTGTGTGAGTAGATCATTGTTGTAGAATTTCCATGGCACAAAACATTATCACAATATCACTGCGATCGGTCCTTTAGAAGGAAAAGCTGAATGGGAATAACTTCCTAAAATGGTATCGTAATTTGAGGATAGTCCTCAATCAAGAAAAATAAATTGTATGTCCTCGAAGGGCCTGTTCCAAATGAACCGGCGCCTAGTGCTTCTAGGGCAGGAAGGGATGCTTACAAGAAGCATCTTGATGATGCATTGGATGCATCATGCCTTATGCTTATAACCATGGACT
>JAKUCV010007600.1:16250-40826 GCA_028386065.3 Turnera subulata
TGGGTCTTTAAGAAAAAGACCGACATGGATGGTAATGTGATTACCTATAAAGGGCGATTGGTTGCGAAAGGTTTCAAGCAAATTCATGGTATTGACTATGATGAAACTTTCTCGCCAGTTGCCATGGTTAAATCCATCCGGATACTATTGGCTATAGCGGCATACTATGATTATGAGATATGGCAATTGGATGTCAAAACCTCTTTCCTTAACGGAAATCTTTTACAGGATGTGTACATGACGCAACCTGAAGGTTTTGTCGATCCAGAGAATGCCAATATGGTATGCAAGTTGCAGAGATCCATTTATGGATTGAAGCAAGCTTCTAGGAGTTGGAATCTTCGTTTTAATGAAGTGATCAAAGAGTTTGGTTTCATTAAGAACGAAGATGAACCATGTGTTTACAAGAAGGTTAGTGGGAGCACTATTGTTTTCTTGTTGTTGTATGTTGACGACATCCTACTCATTGGGAATGACATTCCGACACTACAGTCTTAAAAGGTTTGGTTAGGAAAAATTTCTCGATGAAGGACTTAGGAGAAGCTGCCTAAGTGTTAGGTATAAAGATCTATAGAGAAAGATCCAAAACGCTTCTCGGGCTAAGTCAAAGTACGTATATTGACAAGGTGCTAAAGAGGTTTAGCATGCAAGATTCCAAGAAAGGATTCTTGCCCTTGTCACATGGCATATCTCTCTCAAAGAATCAATGTCCTAGTACATCTAAGAAGAGAGAGCGGATGAGTAAGATTCCTTATGCTTGTGCAAAAGGATCTATCATGTATGCCATGCCATGTACTCGACTGGATGTCGCTTATGCTTTGAGTGTCATAAGCAGATACCAATATGATCCCGGTGAGAGTCACTGGATAGCGGTTAAGAACATCCTTAAGTACTTGAGAAGGACTAAGGATGCATTCCTGGTTTACGGAAGCGTGAATGAGCTTGTTGTAAAGTGTTACACAGATGCTAGCTTCCAAACCGATAGGGATGATTTTGATCGCAGTCAGGTTATGTGTTTTTGTCTTGGAGGTGATACTGTATGCTGGAAGAGTTCCAAGCAGGGAATAGTTACCGACTCTACAACTGTGGCTGTGCAAAGTTCCTTCCGAGAACAATGTAACAGACCCCTTGACTAAGTCTCTCACACAGCGGAAGCATGATGGTCATGCTGTATTCATTGGTATTAGATACATGTATGATCGACTTTAGTGCAAGTGGGAGATTGTTAGTGTAATATGCCCAAAAGCCAATTAATGGATGATTGCTTGTAGTCATGTATACACATTAAGGTTGTTCCAATAAATATCGTTTATGAGATAAACGCTTGCACATATTTATAACCCTAGAATATTTTATATTCTTAAATGTCCCTAGTCGATTATTATTATGGATGGGTTGTAATAATAAATTAAGTCTAGCGTATGTTGAGAATTTATATGTGATATGAATTCTACATACGAGTACAAGTTAGAGAACTTGTGGACTGGACCGACCCACATAAGAACGCTACATGGAACGTTATATGTTTGTTAATAGCGGTTCTTATATGTATTGTCCTTAGACCTGTGATCATCAAGGTTCCTAACATATGAGTTGTATACTTTGATATTATTCCTAGTCATCCATAACTGAGTGGACTTAAGGGGAATCATTGGGTATATCATAAATGTGTAGTGGGTTTTGTATGATCCAGAGGGGATTCGTCCAACCCATATAACGGGTATATTATCGAATGGTTTTTAGATAGAGTTGAACCTTAAATGCATGGCCATGCTCGGATTATGATATGGTGATATCATAGGTATCCGTTTTACGCGTTAACTCGAGGATCAAGAAACCGAGATTGAACATATGCGAGATTGACATATTCCATGTCTCGTGTTTAATCTTGATAATGGGACGAAGGGACGATGACATGTTTGCGAGGCATATGAATCAGTACTGATCTTGTCGTTCGGGTAGCAATGATGTGTTGCTAGACGCCGCTCTTTGCTTATAATTGTAAATGAGTTTAATCTTGATAATGGGACGAAGGGACGATGACATGTTTGCGAGGCATATGAATCAGTACTGATCTTGTCGTTCGGGTAGCAATGATGTGTTGCTAGACGCCGCTCTTTGCTTATAATTGTAAATGAGTTTACAATTATTGCCGGACGTTACAAGTGCCTACAGGGTCACACACTTAGAGCCGTTGATTCGAGCTGGTGGTTAAATCATGGTTGGACCGTGGTTGAACCAGGTATTTGAGCTTGTGGTTGGACCATGGTTGGACCGTAGTTGGACCAGGGTCGTTTTGGGCTGGTTTGGTTCACTAAATGTCTGATTTATTGAACCATAATCAGTGCATGGTGATGTGTAATCCCATTAAGACATTAGTGGAGACATCATTAGCTAAAAGCTAATCATGTTGGCCAAAGGTGTTGGCCACTTTGTCCCTTGCTTTTGTGAGTGGGATTAGTCTAAGCATAATTTGATTATGCCTTGTGTCTTCATCATTTTGAGTCTGAAAATTTTCAGAGGATTGAGCTTGAGAGAGTCTTGAGTGTTCTTGAGTTTTCAGACTACACACCTTCTTTGAGAAAGAAGAAGATACCGTAGAGGGGCGAGATTGCTGTCCGGCTCTTGCTGATTTGGATCATTAGTTGGGTGAAAGAGCTCAATCGAACCAGGTATGTTTTTCTATAACTCGGTTTACTTTGTTTCACATGGATCCTCCATGAGTACCGGGATTTCCGCTGCGCATTTAGTTACATTTGATTGTCAAATTGCATGACCCGGTTACTTACACCCTCTTTCCCATGCTTAAAGTCTTCTGAGTCGCTCAGGTCATGATTGCAGAGTTGAAAGTTCTACAAGTAGTGAAGCTTTTCAAGTGGCTGAGTTTAATATTCTTATCTCCGCGTTCCGGTCATCTGCAGATTCCACAAGCTGAGCCTGTGCCTGAGGCTGTATGCGATTTCTTCCTATTTTTCTGTGCAATTGAATTCAGCTCTTTCTGAGATTGATGGAATAGTTTGATGGCTTCATGGATCAAGGCAAAGGAGGCGAAATCCAGTGGATAACTCGTGAGTGGAGGGGGATTCGTGGCCTTTCACTGATTCTGCAGTGAACAACAGGCTCGAAACAGGCTCATGCTGTGCCAGAGGCTGTTTCTTCGAATTCTCCAATAAAATCACTAAAAATACTTCAAAAAATACACCGGAATCACTAATCATACAGTAAGGGATGGAATTTAAGGGAATATGATGAAATAATGCAAAGTAAGGCATATAATCATGATAAATTGAGAGTAAAATACATCTAAAATCATGCCTAAAACTATGCATATTTCATGTGCATCAAAATACCCCAAACTGAAGATTTTGCTTGTCCTCAAGCAAACAAAAGATAAAAAAAGGCATGAATTTGAAAGAAAGTAAAGACAATTTCAAAGCATTAGATTTTCACTAGGTTTCTCCCTTGTGATGTCCCAATTAGGCATCCTCATATTTTCCTTCAAAGCTGCATTTGATTCCAACCGAACTCCTTGTCAGTAGTTTTTGTCATAAAAATTACAGGAATAATGTTGCAATTGGCCTCCATTCCTTCTGCCATTTGAGGGATTTGGTTAAAGATTGAAAAGGTGAAAAACAATACCTCATATGTAGACCCATTACCTCTTGTCTCCACTAGTGTGCATAAGTCATCAAACTAGGATCACTAGGACTTTATCTGTGTTGTACTGTGGCTGGGCGAGGGTTGTCAAAGGAGGGTGGATGGAATGCGCAAGGGTCAATGGCTTGTGAGCTCGATTCTTTCTTTTTGCCAATGAACAGCATCAGACCGTGTAGAGGCTGTTTGTACTTGTGTTTTCTGAGATCTCATGCCGTTTAGCAACTGTGTCCCAATGCTTCAGCTACTCTTGATGTAACCACTGAGTCCAATAGATGGATTGGATTTGTATTTTTTGGTGGAGTATGATTCTCCAGATGTTGCCCTTGTCCTTCCTCCCTTTCTTTATTTTTGTTTTTGTTTTTCTTTTTTTTCTTCCCATATGTTTCTTTTTCTCTTTTTTCTTTTTCAAGAGAGGAGGGAGTACATGCTTCTGGTGGTATTCTAACTTTTGCATTGGCTGAGTATGGGCAGTCTCATTTTCTAATCTTGATCAAATCTTGCTCACAGGCTCATCGACAGGGTGAGGCTGTTTGAAGGAGTTTGTGCCCTTAGACACTGATGGCCCCTACACTTGGCTGCAAATGGTTGAGGTGGGATGTGCAGGGTAAATGAATGATATGGGACCATCGTAATCGGCTCAAAATGGGGTTGAGGGTTTGAGTGAGGTGTGGGTTGGTGTAGTCTGTTTGGTGTGCCAAAAATGGCCTAGAACCTTTCCTTGCTTGAAGACATTGCTTAAATTTTGCCTTGACAGAGGTAGTGGCCTGTTCTAAGATAAACAAGCTGAGCCTGTTTTGTTTCAAAAATTCTTTAACAGGATCCTTCTTTTCTGAGAGAATTCATGGAATGCAGTTGCTTGATTATTCCTGCTCTGCTTGTTTTGAAAAAAATATGACAAGTCATGAGATTAGAGTCTTGAGCAGAATTAAATGGAGAAAGAGAAGGTGCATAAATTTAAAGACAGGCTCAGACTGGGAGAAACATAATGGAAATAGTTAGAAATTGAAATTGCATTAAATGAACATCAGAAAATACATAGAGTAATAAAATGGTAAAATTGCACCCTAAAATACCCCAAACTAAAAATCTACAGTGTCCTCACTGTAAAGACAAAATAAAACAAGGTGCAATGCTATAACAAAGATACACAAAGAAACACACTACTGAAAATCAAAAGACAAAAGGGCTAGTCTAAGATACATTAACACAAAAATATCCCAAACTGAAAGTCAGGCTAAGCGTTGTGGGGTTGAGTTATCCTAGACTAGTTCCGTGCTGCAGGATCGGGGGAAAGTTAGTTCCTGGGCCTTTTCTTCTCTGATGGTGGTTGAGGTGGTGCTGGCGGTGCCCTGGTCAGTGCCCTTGCCATGTTGAGGACGTTGGTGAGGGTTTCGGTCAATTGGACTTGCTGGGTCGTGTATTGGTTATGGAATTCTCGCATGACACGGGCCTGCGTCTACCCATTCCTCCTCAGTTCTCGATGCCCCAAGTGATGCTGGTGCGCATTTCCCCCATTGAGCCTGTGAGGCAGATCTCTTGGGCAGAAATGCTCTCCTGGAGGCGCTGCTGACGTTCCCCTTGAGCATTTAGTGTCTTTTGTAGGCGGTTTTGGTTTTGGAGGATTGGAATGATCTATTGACCAATACAATCCTGCATTCGCTCTAGGATATCCAGCAATTGGTCCCGGGTAACAGCCTGGGCCTGTGCCTGAGGCTGTGGGGCGGCAGGAGGTGGTGGTTTGAGAGGTGTCGGGTATGGTGTCAGTGGGTTCTGTAGGTGGTGCAGGCAGGGCAAGAAGGGGTGGGGGTTGAGCGTTTTGTGGTGGGTAAAGACGAGCGAACTCGCTGATGAGGATTCGGAGGGGAGGTAGGTTTGGGTGTAGTTGCAGTGGTGGGGGATTTATTGGCAGGTTGCGTTGGATGAATTGGAAGAGGGGGCGGTTGATGGTGTAGGTTCCAGTGGGGTTGAGGGGTGGGAGAATAGGGTTAGGTCGGGTTGGGGAAGAAGGAGGGTGTAATACCCGGTCAAAAAAAATAAATAATCATATGTTAGGCTATAAAAACAAATATAAACATTATTATGTTAGGCTCTTTAGAATAATTAAAAGCCCAAAGTATTTTATATATATTTATATACTAAGTAGGCCTACAACACTAAATTTTAGCCGAGCCCATATTATTAGTTTAGCTTATGTTTTGTTGTCGGTTAACACCTATACATATATGCCTTAAAAGAAACAAAATCCTATAGCCCACCGTTTTCATGAGCCCAAAAAGAAAGCAACAAATATAGCCATAGTGTCTTCTCTATCGTTGGTTAAGAACAAGTATATATATATAATAGGTCTTCGTTACCTGACGTGTTGGTGTCTCATCAAAACAATTTCTCACCGCTGACGCTATATTTTTTTTTATTCACTCTCACCACCGGTGTTAGTCAACAAATTCGTACACAAAGGAAGAGTAAGTTTGCATTACTTACACTGTTAACCGTTTATATTTTTATAATACTTCTATTCTTTCATGTCTATTGAATCTTGGATGGAAGCATGAGATTAGAACCACATACTTTTATATCTCGCACAGACGATTGGTTGAGATGATTTTGGTTATGTAGCTTGGTATGAATAATAAGTTTCTATTCGCAAACTTTAGTGTCAGGCAGCCCCTAGAGTTGTTTATTTTCGTCATTAATTTGTGCAACTTAGGCCCTCAAAGTTTTACCGTATAAACTAGACACACATAGGACACGTTTGTAATTGGTTTCACTGGAAAAGGAGTTTTGTGAAATTTATTAAAAATCGCATAATTGGACTGTTGTGCAGGAAATTATAGTTTTCTGGACTATCTTAGAAAATTCATAGTTAATTATTCCTGTGATAGTGAATTTTATATGGTTGGAAATCTTAGAATGTCTACTTTAAGCTTTATGTTGATGATATTTTCGGATTCAGGATGATTTGGGAGTTATTAGGCAGGAACTAGAGGCTGGTCGGTTATGTTGTTCATTCGCTAGTTTGTTAAGCATTCTTTGGACTTAGTGGTTGTGTTTCCCTTGTGAATTAGGTGCTGCAGGGATCCAGACTCAAGTCGAAACTTAAGTATTTATGATTGGTAATTTGGATTGGCTTTTGAGGTGGGTTATATTATTATTATACTTCTTATTTTCTTAGTAAAGCTATGTTTTAACATTATTTTCTCATATAATTACTTTCGTATTTATAACTACCTTTTGTCCAACTCTTTTAAATTATATTGTTTTGACCAAAAAGGTTTTGATAAGCTAATGTTTACTTCAAATTGATTTACTTTAAAAACCATTACTATTCCTTCAACTGTGATTTTAGCGAACAAGAATTTTGAGATTTCAAAGAAAGGCCTATGTATCTTTTACTATATAGTTTTGTTTGTACAATACCTATTCTGCTTATAAATACTATTCACTCTATTTTGCCTATATACACTATCTGCTTATTTGGATGAGAAATATCTTTGAATTTGATACTTTTGAAGAATTTATTTGAATTTGTTTTTGCTTAGAAATAGATGTCAGACGTCCCTATCTGGCAAGGGTGCTGTCAGACTTTGTGCACATTGATTGGTTTGATGAACCTCTTTCTGTTTGATGGGAATCTTTGATTTCCCTATGGATCCTTTTGTTCCTCCAGCCGACAGGGGTCGTTGTCGGACATGCTCGACGGGGCGTGCTTTGCTCTTCTCTATTTCTTATCCGGTTCTGACATCTTAATTCGAGGCTTCCGATTATTTTGAGTATTTTGACTATTTGATAATTAAGTTCAAAGCTTCCGCTATTTTTGTATACTTTTGATCATTTGACAAGTAAGCTTATTTTATTTTGATTATGAAGTATATATATTTTGACCTCTATGATTTTAGTTTGGTTTTCATTTGCTTTTTACTATGACCACTGAGTTATGGAAGGACTCACCCCCTTTTTAAAAATATTTTCAGGTGATTAGTAGGCTTGAGACGTAGTTCGTGCTTGGTGAGTTGTCATGGTACGCTAGCAGACGTTTGGATTGTTAGAGCTCCACTATTACGCTAGCTTTTATGGAACTTTCATGATTTGGTCTATATTAAGGATTTTGATTAGTCTTTGAGGTTGGAATTTATATTTACCATATGACTTGTTGCATTATTCATTTATGGAAGTATTTTATTTTGGAGATTATATTTGCATTATTTGTTTGAGGCTTGCTTTTTCTTGGGTAGACATACGTTCCCTACTAGGACTACGCACCGGTCATGGACCTAATTTTGGGTCGTGACAAAGTTGGTAGCGGAGCTCAGGTTGTAGATTTTATGTGAAGTGTAGGTTACACGTAACATGTGGAGCTTAGGTTACATGTAGCATAGGTTATAAGTGTCATGTGAAGATTAGGTTAAACGTAGCATGTGGAGCATAGGTTGTATGTGTCATGTGGAGTATAGGTTATGTGTAACATTCGGGGTATAGGTTTCTTGATATTACTTCTAGGATTTGGTAAGTTTTTTTTCTTTGTGCTAAGTACCCTCACCTTTCCACCCAAGAGAGTTAGTATTAAAATTCGGGGACCGAATTTTTCTAACAGGGGAAGAATGTAATACCCGGTCAAAAAAATAAATAATCATATGTTAGGCTATAAAAACAAATATAAACATTATTAAGTTAGGCTCTTTAGAATAATTAAAAGCCCAAAGTATTTTATTTATATTTATATACTAAGTAGGCCTACAACACTGATTTTTAGCCGAGCCCATATTATTAGTTTAGCTTATGTTTTGCTGTCGGTTAACACCTATATATATATGCCTTAAAAGAAACAAAATCCTATAGCCCACCGTTTTCATGAGCCCAAAAAGAAAGCAACAAATATAGCCATAGTGTCTTCTCTATCGTCGGTTAAGAACAAGTATATATATATAATAGGTCTTCGTCACCTGACGAGTTGGTGTCCCATCAAAACAATTTCTCACCGCTGACGCTATATTTTTTTTTTATTCACTCTCACCACCGGTGTTAGTCAACAAATTCGTACAGAAAGGAAGAGTAAGTTTGCATTACTTACACTGTTAACCGTTTATATTTTTATAATACTTCTATTCTTTCATGTCTATTGAATCTTGGATGGAAGCATGAGATTAGAACCACATACTTTTATATCTCGCACAGATGATTGGTTGAGATGATTTTGGTTGTGTAGCTTGGTATGAATAATAAGTTTCTATTCGCAAACTTTAGTGTCAGGCAGCCCCTAGAGTTGTTTATTTTCGTCATTAATTTTGTGCAACTTAGGCTCTCAAAGTTTTACCGTATAAACTAGACACACATAGGAAACGTTTGTAAATGGTTTCATTGAAAAAGGAGTTTTGTGAAATTTATTAAAAATCGCATAAGTGGACTGTTGTGCTGGAAATTACAGTTTTCTGGACTATCTTAAAAAATTCATAGTTAATTATTCCTAGATACTGTGATAGTGAATTTCATATGGTTGAAAGCTTAGAATGTCTACTTTAAGCTTTACGTTGATGATATTTTCGGATTCAGGATGATTTGGGAGTTATTAGGCAGGAACTAGAGGTTGGTCGGTTATGTTGTTCATTCGGTAGTTTGTTAAGCATTCTTTGGACTTAGTGGTTGTGTTTCCCTTGTGAATTAGGTGCTGCAGGGATCCAGACTCATGCCGAAACTTAAGTATTTGTGATTGGTAATTTGGAATGGCTTTTGAGGTGGGTTATATTATTATTATACTTCCTATTTTCTTAGTAAAGCTATGTTTTAACATTATTTTCTCATATAATTACTTTCGTATTTATAACTACCTTTTGTCTAACTCTTTTAAATTATATTGTTTTGACCAAAAAGGTTTTGATAAGCTAATGTTTACTTCAAATTGATTTACTTTAAAAACCATTACTATTCCTTCAACTGTGATTTTAGCGAACAAGGATTTTGAGATTTCAAAGAAAGGCCTATGTATCTTTTACTATATAGTTTTGTTTGTACAATACCTATTCTGCTTATAAATATTATTTGCTCTATTTTTCCTATATACACTATTTGCTTATTTGGATGAGAAATATCATTGGATTTGATACTTTTGAAGAATTTATTTGAATTTGTTTTTGCTTAGAAATAGATATCAGACGTCCCTGTCTGGCAAGCGTGCTGTCAGACATTGTGCACATTGATTGGTTTGATGAGGATTTTAACCCCTATCTGTTTGATGGGAATCTTTGATTTCCCTATGGATCCTTTTGTTCCTCCAGCCGACAGGGGGCCGTTGTCGGACATGCTCGACGGGGCGTGCTTTGCTCTTCTCTATTTCTTATCCGGTTCTGACATCTTAATTCGAGGCTTCCGATTATTTTGAGTATTTTGACTATTTGATAATTAAGTTCAAAGCTTCCGCTATTTTTGTATACTTTTGATCATTTGACAAGTAAGCTTATTTTATTTTGATTATGAAGTATATATATTTTGACCTCTATGATTTTAGTTTGGTTTTCATTTGCTTTTTACTATGCCCACTGAGTTACGGAAGGACTCACCCCCATTTTAAAAATATTTTCAGGTGATTAGTAGGCATGAGACGTAGTTCGTGCTTGGCGAGTTGTCCTGGTACGCTAGTAGACTTTTGGATTGTTAGAGCTCCACTGTTACGCTAGCTTCTATGGAACTTTCATGATTTGGTCTATATTAAGGATTTTGATTAGTCTTTGAGGTTGGAAGTTATATTTACCATATGACTTGTTGGATTATTCATTTATGGAAGTATTTTATTTTGGAGATTATATTTGCATTATTTGTTTGAGGCTTGCTTTGTCTTGGGTAGACATACGTTCTCTACTAGGACTAGGCGCCGGTCATGGACCTGATTTTGGGTCGTGACAGAGGGGTAGTAGGTGGGGTGTTTTTGTTGCCGCCGGCTATGATGGTGAAGGGAGCAATTTTTGGTGTTTTAGGGTTTGCAGCAGTGGGTAGGCAAAAGGAAGAAGATGAAGTGAAAAGGTAAGAGCAGGGGTTTTCTTTTTTAAAGCCGATGAACAGGAGTGAGGGATAGTGAAGGGGTGGGAAAGTGAAGAGTTAGGTTTGCTGGGTAATGATTATTGTCGCCCATTCATATGTATGTGTGCCCCCTTTTTCAGAATTTGGGTTGTGTCTATTCGCATGAATGACACGTGTGTAAGGGGGGTATAATTGTGTTGGGCAGATTTTTTTTTTGCGTGTGAGACAATTTTTTCCTGTTCCTCTTTTTGCGTTGGGAACTGTAGCCGAAACAGGCTGAGCCTGTTTGTGACTACAGGGCCACAGGCAATGCCTCGGTAGAGACATTGGTTACAAGGAAAAATTTGTTTCCTATATTCAGCAAGACTCTACTCCTAGCGTTTTGTTCGAGGTTCCCTATCATTAATTATTCCCTAAGTGCAAAAAAATTGTCTAAATGAGTTGTTAGATTAGTGTGGAAGTTCGACACAGGCTCAGCCTGTGATGGGGCTGTGGTGAGCCTGTGTAGCGTCAAAATACTCCTTTTGCCAAAATTTGTTGAAGCTGGCTATTTAAAAGGGTATAGAAGAACTTTCTTGATGAATTTCTAACTTGATGATTCCTTTCCTCAAATTTGCAGCACCTAATAAAAACAAAAGAAAACACACAAAGGAAAAACAAAACAAACTTGAAGGAAAGCAAAGGAAAAAGAATTGAGAATTACCACACTTGGGGGTTGCCCAAGTGGTGCTTCTTTTACGTCTTTTAGCTGGACACCTCCCCATTTTGCTAGTTGGGAGGTGGATCATGGAGCAACTGAGTCTCCTGATACTCATTGGTCCTTGTGTGATACAGCTTTAGCCTGTGTCCGTTTACCTTGAATGGATGCGTCTGGTCATTGTAGATTTCGACAGTTCCATGTGGGTAACAGTGTGACACCGTGAAAGGTCCAAACCATCTTCATCGAAGCTTTCCAGGGAATAGCTTCAGGCGAGAGTTGTAAAGAAAAACTTGGTCCCGTTCCTTGAATTTCTTGGGCTGGATCCTGCTGTCATGCCACTTCTTTGTCTTTTCCTTGTATAGCTTGACATTCTCATATGCCTCCAGCCTTAACTCGTCTAACTCATTGAGCTGCAACAACCTTTGCTCTCCCACAGCCTGTTTATCAAAGTTTAGAGCCTTAATAGCCCAATACGCCTTGTGCTCAAGTTCCACAGGTAGGTGGCAAGCTTTTCCAAAGACGAGGCGATATGGAGTGGTGCCTATGGGTGCTTTGTAGGCTGTGCATTATGCCCAAAGAGCATCATCAAGCTTCACGGCCCAATCCTTGCACGATGGTCCCACTGTCTTCTCCAAAATTTGCTTGATCTCCCTATTTGTCACCTCGACTTGGCCACTTGTCTGAGGATGGTAGGGAGTGGGGCCACTTTGTGTCTGATTCCATACTTCCTTAGGAGAGCTTCAAACTGTTTGTTACAGAAATGGGTACCTCCATCACTGATTATGGCTCTTGGGGTGCCAAATCGAGTGAAGATATTTTTCTTCAGGAATGGATTATGCCAGCGCCTATTCCACTATTATCTAGTGAATTCCTTTGTTGTCCTAGCAGCATATTCAGGCTATCTCTACCATTAGTAAACTTTTATAATGAACATTTTAGATCCTCTACTTCAGCCTTTAGAGCATCATTCTTTTGAGTCATCATTTCACACTTGCTCAAATTACTAGCTAGCTTTTTCTCAAGGTCATCAAATGCATCTTCAGTAGCAGGTTTCTCCTTCTTTAATGACTCACAAATAGACAAACTTTTAGCATGTGCTCGCTCAAGAGTCTCATATGCAGTTTTGTGAGATGCATGATCAAATTCAAGTAGATCAATACGTTTCTTATATAAAATATTCTTCTTAAGTGCTTGCTCATACTGATCATGCAATTCTTCAAATGCTTCTTGAAGTTCATCAAAAGTGTAATCAAGAGAATCATTTACCTCAGTATCTTCTCGAGCCATTAAGCATAGATTTACTGCTTCATCAGAATCAGAGTCACTTGATGAATCCAAATCATCCCAAGCTGACATAGCTTTCTTCCCTTTGCTCCCTGGGAAATCAGATTTGGCTTTTTGATGTGGACATTCTGACTTGATATGGTCTGGTCGATTGCTATCTCAGCATGGGCTTGAATTTGCTTTTTCTCTTGGTGACATAGCAATCGACCAGACCATATCCAATCAAAATGTCCACATCAAAAAGCCAAATTTGATTTCCCAGGGAGCAAAGGGAAGAAAGCTATGTCAGCATGGGATGATTTGGATTCATCAAGTGACTCTAATTCTGATGAAGCAGTAAATCTATGCTTAATGGCTCGAGAAGATACTGAGGTAAATGATTCTCTTGATTACACTTTTGATGAACTTCAAGAAGCATTTGAAGAATTGCATGATAAGTATGAGCAAGCACTTAAGAAGAATATTTTATATAAGAAACGTATTGATCTGCTTGAATTTGATCATGCATCTCACAAAACTGCATATGAGACTCTTGAGCGAGCACATGCTAAAAGTTTGTCTATTTGTGAGTCATTAAGGAAGGAGAAACCTGCTACTGAAGACGCATTTGATGACCCTGAGAAAAAGCTAGCTAGTAACTTGAGCAAGTGTGAAATGATGATTCAAAAGAATGATGCTCTAAAGGCTGAAGTAGAGGATCTAAAATGTTCCCTAGAAAAGTTTACTAATGGAAGAGATAGCCTGAATATGCTGCTAGGACAACAAAGGAATTCACTAGATAAAAGTGGAGTATGTTACTACCTTGGCATCATTTGTTGGGGAGGCAACAGCCTCAACCATGGGAATGGTCCCATGAATTCAATCCCCCAAATGTCAAACAGCTCCACCTCAAGAATGGCCTGTTGTGGCATTTCCTGCCTTCTAGAGATGTTCCCTGTCTGCTGGCATTCCTTGCAAGCTATCACCCAATTGCATGCATCCTTGAAAAAAGTAGGCCAATATAGGCCAGCTTGTATGACCTTGGAGGCTGTCGTGGTTACGCCATGGTGTCCTCCACACTATGCATTGTGGCAAGTATGCAGGAGCTGTGCCACTTCTTCTTTAGGAATGCATCTTCTGACTATCCATCTCCACACCTTCTAAACAGTAGGGGCTCATCCCAGAGGTAGTTCTTTATGTCAGAGAAGAACTTCTTCCTCTGAGAATAACTCAGGTCAAGTGGAAGCGATCCACAGGCTAAGAAATTAACAATTTCTGCATGCCACGGCATGAGCCTGTGAGTAACACTGTGAATGGTCACGATAAGGCTGTCATCTGGGAGGTTGTCATCAATGGGTATGTCCTCTCTTGGCATGTGCTCTGGGGGTAGTCTGGACAGGTGGTCAGCTACTACGTTCTCTGTACCCTTCTTATCCCGAATTTCTAAGTCGAACTCCTAGAGTTGGAGGATCCACCTCAGAAGTCTCGGCTTGGTTTCCTTCTTTGTTAGCAAGTACTTCAAGGCTGAGTGGTCAGTGTGTTTGATGACCTTGGAACCCAGCAGGTATGCTCGAAATTTTTCGATGGCAAAGACTACTGCCAAGAGTTCCTTTTCAGTTGTGGCATGATTCACTTGTGCATCATCCAGAGTATGGCTGCATGAAGTTTGTTGTCCTTCCTTTGTCCAAGCACAGCCCCTACAGCATGGTCATTCGCATCACACATGATCTCAAAAGGCTGGGCCTAGTTTGGGGGCTGAATGATTGGGGCTGTTGTTAATGCAGTTTTGATCCTGTGGAAAGCATCTAAACAAGATTCATCAAATACAAATTTGGCATCCTTACTAAGGAGATCCGTCAATGGTTTTGCAATCTTTGAGAAGTCCTTAATAAAGCGCCTATAAAAAGTTGCATGACCAAGAAAATCCTGAATTGCCTTAATAGAATTTGGAGGTGGAAGTTTTTCAATTATATCAATCTTGGCTTGGTTTACCTCAATGCCCCGTTCTGAGATTTTGTGTCCAAGAACGATTCCTTGAGTCACCATGAAATTACACTTTTCCCAATTAAGAACAAGGTTAACAGCCTCACACTGTGCTAGCACTGTTTCAAGGTTAGCCAAACAAATGTCGAAAGAAGTGCCATAAACAGAGAAATCATCCATGAATACTTCCATTATATGCTCAATCAGGTCATGAAATATGGTCATCATGCAACGATGGAAAGTGGCAGGGGTATTGCACAGGCCGAATGGCATATGCGCCTATATGCAAATGTTCTATAAGGGCAAGTAAATGTGGTTTTTTTCCTGATCACTTGGGTGGATTGGAATCTGGAAGAATCCAGAGTATCCATCCAAGTAGCAAAAATGTGTATGCTTGGCAAGTCCTTCTAACATTTGATCAATGAATGGCAAAGGGAAATGATCCTTTCTAGTAGCCTTATTGAGCTTCTTATAATCTATGCACATTCTCTAACCCGTGACAGTCCTAGTTGGTATGAGTTCCTCTTTTTCATTTTTTTATCACTATCATCCCCCCTTTTTTAGAGACTACATGCACTGCACTAACCCAAGGACTATCTGAAATTGGATATATTACTCCAACGTCTAGCAGTTTCAAGACTTCCTTTTTAACCACTTCTTTCATGTTCTCATTCAACCTTCTTTATGGTTCTATTATGGGTTTAGTGCCTTCTTCTAAAAGAATTCGATGCATGCAGAGGTTAGGGCTGATACCTGTGAGATCATCAGTGGTGTAGCCTATCGCCTTTCGATGCTTGTTGACCACAGTGCGTACTTTTTCTTCTTCCTCCTGTGAAAGGTGAGCTCCAATAATAATAGGAAATGAAGAGGCTTCAGGGTCTAAGTAGATATACCTGAGGTTGGATGGTAGAGGTTTCATTTCTACCCTTGGTGCCTCTTTCGTAAGTTCTGGTTCAGCGGGTACTATGACAGGCTCTGAAACAGCATCAGGGACAGGCTCAGAGATAGCATCAATCTGTGGTTCTGAAGCATTGGCAAGTGCGTCAATTTCTGGCTCTGTTTCTTCTACCAGAAATTTTGCTACCTCCTTCAGGGCCGTTTCATCTCCTTCAATGAGTCCATTGACTAGGCAACCCAGCAGCTCATCCTCATGTGTCTCTGTGAGTTGGGATGCCTTGACTAGCACATCAACAGGGTCTGGCACAGCATCTACCATGTAGCACTGTCCTTCTCCAAACTTGTTCCTTTGTGCCTTCTGCACATTGAACTCTACTGTCTCTTTTCCAAGTCGTAATGTCAATGTTCCATTGGCGTAGTCGATAATGGCTCCTGCTATGGCTAAGAACGGACGTCCCAAAATGATGGGTGTCTTCTCATCCTCTGTCTTGTTCATCACTACAAAGTCTATAGGGATGAAGAAATTCCCAACCTTGACTGGGACATCCTCCAACACCCCCACAGGGTATACAAGTGAGCTCAGCAAGCTGAATGGTCAACCTTATGGGCTTGATGTCTCCAAGGTTCATGTTTTGAGTGATGGAGAGTGGTAACAAGCTGACACAAGCCCCTAGATCGCACAGGGCTCCCTCAATCTTCTTGTCCCCGATATTGCAAGGTATTGCGAAGCTTCCAAGATCTGAACATTTTCTTGGTGGATGGTGTTGAATGAGAGCACTCCCCTAGGCTGTCATGGCTACAGTCTCAATGCCATCAATAGTTCTTTTCTGCGTCAGAATACCCTTGAGGAATTTAGCATATGAAGGCATCTGTGTAACCACATCACTGAAGGGTATATTGACATATAGCTTACTCAGCATCTCCTTGAACTTACAGAATTGCTTCTCTAGCTTGGATTTGTGGTATACTTCTGGGTATGGGAGAGGAGGTTAATAAGGTAGAACAGTCTGAGGCTACTTCTCAGCTCTTCTTGTGCTAACAGGCTCAAGCACAGACTGCCTGCACTGTCTGTCCAGAACTGGATGTCGATGCTTGTTGCTCCCCAGCCTGAGGCGGTTTGGGCACTGTGTCTCTGAGCTCCTTCCCACTACGAAGTGTCACAGCCTTGACATGCTCATTTCTTGGATTTTCTAATGTTTTTCCTAGAAGAGCTCCGTGATGACTAGTGGACATGGTAGCTTGTTGGGCAATTTGATTTTCGAGGATTCTGTTGTGGGATTTGAGTTGGCTGATCTCCTCACTTATTTTTTTCTATTTCTCCAAGATGGATTGCAGTATGGTCATCATGTTGGTGTTGTTGCCTTGTTGTCCTCCTTGATTCTACCTTTGGTACTGTGGCTACCCTCCCTAGTTCTGTCTCTTATACTAGGCCTGTTGTGGAATCCTCTCCTCGGTTGGTCCATTCCAAGAGAAGTTTGGGTGGTTCCTCCAGGATGGATTGTAAGTGTTTCCATACAGGCCCTGCTTTTGCTGGATGTAGTGAGCTTGTTCAGAATCACATTCGGCAAAGAGTGGGCAACTGGATGTACCGTGAGGTCCTCCACAACCTTCACAGTTTGGGGCTGTGGCTGAGGCTGTCTTAACTTGAGCAGCCCCTAGTTGCTTTCTGAGGGCTTCTATCTCTGCCTCTAGCTTGGCCACTCTATCTACCCCAGTTACTCCAAAGGATTTGACTCCTCTAACTAAGGTTTTCCTCTTGGAGAGTGTTTCAAGAATGGCGACTCCGTCATTATAATCCTTGTCCAAGAATGCACCATTGGCCTTCTTGTCCAAGGTGTTCTGGTCTTCATCACATAGGCCACAATAGAATTGCTCAAGTTGCACGGCCTCATGAATTCGATGGTTTGGGCATCTCCTCAATAATCCCTTGAAGCACTCCCAAGCATCTCGAATTGACTCATCTTAGCATTGGGAAAAACTAATAAGTTGTTGCCTCATACTTGCAGCCTTGCTTGATGGATGGTATTCCTTTAGGAAAGCTCTGACTAGACTGTCCCAGTCAGTGAAATGGCCTGCTTCATGAGTGTTAAGCCATTCAAAAGCTACATCTCTGAGTGAGAATGGGAATACTCTCATGTGTAGCTGCTCCTTGGTCATCCCTGCTATGTTCACAGTACTGCACACTCGCAGGAAGTTTTGCAAGTGCGAGTTTGGGTCTTCAGAGGGTGTGCCTCCAAAGGTACGCCTTTCAAGCATGCTCAGCAAGTTGGTCCTGATCTCATACGGAGCATCTACATCAGGAATGGCTATACTGTTGTGGATGATGGTGGTTGGTGGTTGTAGGAGCTGGGACATGGGAATGTAGGGTCAAACAGGCTAAGCCTGTTCAATGCCCTAGTGCACTCCTTCATTGGGTCTGTCCGCCATGTTTTGTTGCTTTTGTTTGCGAATCTGGCGGGTTGTCTTTTCGATCTCCTGGTGGAAGATTAGAGTTGGTTGCTTGCTTCTGGTTTGGGGCATGCACCTCCTGAAAACTTCAAACTGGGAAAAAGAAAAGGGATAAGTAGTAAAAAGCCTAATAAATCAAATAAAAAGCAAAAGAATCAAGCGCCAGTCCCCGACAACAACGCCAAAAACTTGATGTGGAGTCCTGCAAGTGCACAGGGTAGTTGTAGTACTTCTATCAAGGTCGTATCCAGAGGGACTGGGTTGAGCCTGTTACTCCTTAATTAGACAAATTAGGCTTGAAACAATTAAACAAAAGTGGAAATTGGGTGAATGCTAATCGAAACTTAAAATAAAAAGTAACAGCAGTGTTCAAATAAGAAAAGATCAGATTTGGTGGAGTCTTAGGCATCCGGGGTTCACATGTCTTGCTCTTATGCTCTAAATTGCTCAACAGCATCATAACAGGCTGAGCCTGTTTGACGCCCTTCATTTAATGAGATGTCTTGAAGGGGCTCCCAACCTAATGTACTACCAACGGCTTTCAATCTTATGGATAGTTCCCCAAGCTTCAATCTACCCCCCGTCACTAGAATAGAAGTTCACTTAGAGGTGAAGTTTGGTGTTGGGGCATGTTTTCCCACAGTCTCTCCCTATCTTCTTTCGAACGGCTAGGGAGTGAAGGCTGACTATTGTTGGTCTAGCACACTTGGCTTCTCCTTTTAGTCCTTTACCAAGCTGCTACTAGATTAAAAATAGGCAACTCAATAATCATTCAAGAATCAAATTAAAAGTGGTGTCAATTGCTTGACTGTGCTGCAATAGGCTGAGCCAGTGCTGAGCCTGTGACTGGGCCTGTCGGGAACACAAAGTCGATTACACAGATTAGTTCTTGCAGGCGCTCTCAACCTATACTGAACCCACTTGTTTTCACTCACAGGTTCCTCCCAAGATTCTCACTCATCCTATTGCTTTCGCATCGGTCAATCCAAGAGGATTAAGATTTGGGGTGTTGAGGCCAATTCCCCAATTAGTTCTTAATTTCTTTCAAAACTAAGAGCTAATGGTTGGTTGTTGTTGTTCCAGCAACTACGGTTTCTCCTTTCGGTTCTTCACCTAGCCACCTATAATCATGCATGGGTTTGCTCAAGACTCAAATATGGAGCAAGTTTACAACAACCAAACAAGAAAATCGAGTTTAAAACATAAGAAGAGCAATTTATTGCATTAAGAACAGAAACAAGCTTCACCCCTTCAACCTAAGAGGGGTTGTTTAATTCATGCTCAAAATTATAGAAATAAAGGGGGTAAAGGATAGCATGATGTTTGGAACAATCTGAAGGTTAGGAATAACATGACTTCTGCCCAGAAAAAGGTGCAGAATCGTGTTTCCCCTTGAACCCTTTGTTCCAGATCTTCTGCAGTTTTAGAGTGTTGATCGATGGGTTCTTCGATACTTCTTCTTCCTTCCTTTTTCTCTTTTATATGCCCAGATCCTCATCTGCTCTCTTCTCCCACGTGTTGGAAGGTATGGCAGTTGGGAAAGTTGAGCTTCAGTTGCCCATCTTGCTCCTCGAGATAAGGCACCATGGGAGGTGTGCCGAATGGGTGAAATCTGCAAATCTGTAGATTTTAGAAGACTTAGGGGGAGGATAATGGTTCTTTAATTGTTAAATTCTTTGGGTGTAATGATTATCCCTTCTTTCCCATGCTTAAAGTCTTCTGAGTCGCTCAGGTCATGATTGCAGAGTTGAACGTTCTGCAAGTGGTGAAGCTCTGCAAGTGGCTAAGTTTAATATTCTTATCTTCGCGTTCTGGTCATCTGTAGATTCCACAAGCTGAGCCTGTGCCTGAGGCTGTATGCGATTTCTTCCCAATTTTCTGTGCAATTGAATTCAGCTCTTTTTGAGATTGATGCGGTGGCGTGATGACTTCGTGGATCAAGGAAAAGGAGGTGAAATCTAGTGGATAACTCGTGAGTGGAGGGGGATTCGTTGCCTTTCACTGATTCTGCAATGAACAACAGGCTCAAAACAGGCTCATGCTGTGCGAGAGGCTGTTTCTTCGAATTCTCCAATAAAATCACCAAAAATCCTTCAAAATACACCTGGAATCACTAATCATATAGTAAAGGATGGAATTCAAGGGAATATGATGAAGTATTGCAAAGTAAGGCATATAATCATGGTCAATTGAGAGTAAAATACATCTAAAATCATGCCTAAAACTATGCATATTTCATATGCATCACTAATAGTTGACCTTCCTTTCCAGGAAATCGTGTTGGTTTCCAGGCTGTTTTATACTCCTTGAATGCCTTCCAGGTTGTCCACTTAGACTTTCCAACAAAGCATGGGCTAAAGGTTGCCATGATGCTCTTTAGAAGGGATCACTTTGTTAACAACTTATGACTCGAGACTTGCAGGCATATTTGGGACCTTTAGACAGCCAAATTGGACTTAAGGATATTCTAAAAAATTGTAGATAATTCTTTTGTCTTTCTTTCCATTTAAAGAACTCCCAAATTGGACTTGTGTAGTAGGAGTTATGATGAAAATACCGAGACCGGGTCGGTGGCCAGTGCAGGATTCCTGCACGTCTGGACTGAATTGAATTAATTACTGCTCCTAATCCATTGAGCCAAAAATTATGAACTTTATACCACTGGAAATCTCACGATGTCTACTTTCATCACCAACTTGTTTCACATTAATTGAACATCTGAGGCTTCTGAAATCGGCAAAAGAGTGAACTGTGCTCAAGTTTCTGCCAAGTTTCCAGCTTTGGCCGAATTTGATCGTTTTCGGTAGCGAAATGGGCCGATTTTACTCCTGAAATCGTAATTGTCAGTTCGAGCAATTTATTCAACAATTAAACAAAGAAAGATAAGTAAATGTATGATTTTTATTCAAAGTAATAATAATAAAGAAGTTTTCATGCCTTTATTACTATGTGAAATATGTGCATATCAAATACCCCCAAACCCAAACTTTTGCTTTTCCCAAGCAAAAACAAATTATAAAAATAGTGAGAAGAAAATCATATGCACCGATTCCTTTTCTCAACTCTAATCCAATGTGATTTGCATATAATTAACTTGTTCCTTAGACTAAAAAGAGACATGAAAATCAAAAACAAATCAAGGCACTTCACTCAGCTAAGTTTAACAAAGAAAACAAAGATCAAATTTCTGTACAAGATTATACTAATCAGTCCTTCTTTTGTATTGCTTTTGATCAATAAGAGGTGTTTGAATATCTCATATGCACATCCGAGGTTTCTACTTCCACTAATGGACACAACTCTTGAATTTGAGATCATTAGGTCTTTAAGGGTTGTAATGAGGCAAGGTTGGCGTATCAATAAGGGGTAAAGGTAGACAAAATATTTGTTTTAAGTTGTGGATTTTCCTCCTAAAACTGAGTTTCTTCTTCCTTTTGATTGATTGACTATGTTATTGTCCTCTAATCTCTTTTATTTTTTTTACTCATAGCTACCGTACGCCCACGTTCGTTAAATTTTGATGAACAACATCGATGAACACAATGTAAGGAAGAAAGGTAAATGGCCACTGAATGATGGTGCGCTTAGGTGCATGACTGCGAGTTTTGTTGTCTTTTCTGCAGCAAGTGTAGTCAATTTTCTTTCAATGTGCAATACCAGTGACAAGAGGTTAGATATCATCAACTTAACAGATAAAAGGTTAGGATAAATCAAAGAAAATTATGCTAATCAGGCACATGATGGTCACTTCATTGGTTACAAAGGGGTGAAAGGTGATTGATGCGGGTATAGAAGAAAATATTTGACCATCAAACTAGGCTCAAAGTGGTGAATTAGGGATAACGTGATCAAGGGTTGGCTAAGGCTTATACGTGGTGAAATTCAAGGAATGCCTAACTCATTTCTCAAATCAAGGTTGTGTCTAAATTTTGCCTTAGTAAAAACATTGGATATGTTCTAGGATTGTGCAATTAAATGGAATTGAAACACCTCAATTAATTTTTAAAAGCTAAGAGCAATCCAAATCCTTAGGACACCTTCCTAGTGATCTTGTTTAGAAATCCAAACTTGCCTTTTATTAAACTCTTATGAGCTAGGTGACTTGAAAACTTTTATTTATGTCATGAATTGGCCTCTTTCTAAGTCATGCAAGGAACAAATTTTGTCGAATCAACAAAGTCCCATTGTTTCAGATTTGATCAAGAAGAATAAAGGTATAAGTGGAAAAACAAAACAACAAGCATAAGTAAAATGCAAAACAAAAATTGCAATTGTGTCCTCACTGAATTGAATTGCAATTACACATAGCATTTGAATAAAACACAAAAGGAAAGGAAAAATTCAAAGTGTAATAAGAAGGGATAGAATGATAAGGTGGATGACAAGATGCATGACAACTAGCTTATCAAAGTATGCTTTAAAGCATCAAATATATAAGTTTAAAAATTTGAGTTTAGGAATGCTTCTCTATTTGACGTGAAGTCATCATGCTCCTTGGTTTCAGCCACTTGATCCTCTTTCCTTCTTTTTCCTTGGGTTGCCTCCCGAATAGCGCTTCTTTAACGTTTTTTAGCTGGACATGAGGCTTGTCAAGACGTAGACGGATTTGCTAGTGACAAACTCACTTGGTCGCCAATTCTGTCCCCAGTTTTGAACAGCTTGAGGAACTGTCCATTGACTTTGAATGGCTCGGATGCTCCATCGGTGATCTCCACAGCTCCATGGGGAAAGCTTTGGACCACGGTGAATGGCCCAGACCACCTGGATCGAAGCTTTTTGGGAAAGAGCTTCATTCTAGAATTGAAGAGAAGCACTTTGTCTCCTGGATGGAACTCTTTCTTCAGAATATGCTTGTCATGCCATTTTTTTGTTCTCTCCTTATAGATGTGGGAGTTCTCATAGGCTGCAAGGTGCAACTCCTCTAACTCATTAAGCTACAAAAAGCGTTGTTCTCCTACTGCCTTCATGTCTAAATTGATGTTCTTGGTAGCCCAATATGCCTTGTGCTCAAGTTCAATGGGCAAGTGGCATGCCTTTCCATAGACAAGTCGGTATGGAGTGGCATGCCTTTCCATAGACAAGTCGGTATGGAGTGGCTCCAAGAGGGGTCTTGTAGGCTGTCCTATATGCCCAAATGGCATCGTCGAGCTTGAGGGCCCAATCTTTACGAATTTGTCCTACCGTCTTCTCCAAGATTTACTTGATTTGTCGGTTGGAGACCTCTACTTGCCCACTTGTTTGGGGATGGTAGGATGTTGCCACCTTATGAGTGACTTCATATCTCTTCAAGAGGTCAGCAAACTTTCTGTTGCAAAAGTGGGAAACGCCATCACTTATACTGGCTCTTGGAACTCCAAATCTAGTGAATATATTCCTTTTCAGGAACTTAGTCACCACATCAGCCGTGTTTGTTGGTGAGGCAATTGCTTCCACCCATTTTGAGACATAGTGCACTCCGACTAGGATGTATTCAGTCTTTAAGGAAGAAGGGAAGGGCCCATAAAATCAATTCTCCAAACATTAAATACTTCCACCTCTAATATGTTGATTTGAGGCATCTCATTTCTTTGAGAAACATTCCCGGTTCTTTGTGGCATTGATTGCATACATCAACAAAGTGCTTGGCATCTCCAAAAAGTGTGGGCCAATAAAAACCAGATTGTAACACTTTTGCTACTGTCTTGTCAGCTCCATGGTGTCCCCGGTATGGTGAATTGTGGCAGCAAGTAAGGATGTCTCGAAATTCTCCATCAGGACACATCTTCGAATCATGCCATCTCCACATCTCTTGAACAAAAAAGGATCATCAGAAATGTAGTACTTCAGATCTGAAAAGAACTTCTTCTTTTGTGTAACGCCCCGAATTTTCATAATTTGATTTTTCGGAATTTTCGAAATTTTTATTCCAATTTTACCCTTGAGGTATTTTTGAGTTTTAGTCGAGGAAATAAATTATTATGCCTTGGAAATGTTAATTCTAAGTTGGTATAGCTCGTGGTTCGGGTCCCGTGGGAAACGGATTCGAAATCGGGGTGAAACGCCGAGTTTAATATGGGTTCTATCGAAACTACGTCGTTTTTTTTTAAAAAAAAAACAATGTTGACTAGGGTGGGTTGACCGCGCCTCAGTCCAAAACGACGTCGTTTTGAACTGGGGCCGGCTCAACCCTAAAAACCCTTCCCCTTTTCTCTTTTCTCTTCCTTTCTCCTATTTCTCTTATTTTCTTCTCTTCTCACCCGACGGCCGCCGCCCCCATCTCCCCTTCTTCTCCCTTCTCTCTTCTTCTCTCTCTCTCCCTATTCTCTTCCCCTCTCCTGTAACCTTCCCACGAAATCTCCCTTCTCCCTCTCGTCTTCTTGCTCTCCCGTTCCTTCCCCCTTTCTCCTCTTCCGTTCTCTATTTCTCTTTCGTTTTCCCGGCACACTCAAGCACACGAGCCGCCGCTGCACGTCCCTCATACCTTCGCCGGCGACGTCGAGTGTTGCAGAGGGATCGAGACGAGCTCGACTCGCCGCCACCTGGGTAAGCGCCGTCGTCGATTTCCTTCTTTCTCCTTCAAGCCGTCGCGAGCTGCAGAGAGGACTGAGTGAGGCTCGACCGGGTGTGACGAGGAGCACTGG
>JAKUCV010007601.1:0-13885 GCA_028386065.3 Turnera subulata
ATCTAGTAAGTCACAGTTAAGTGTTGGTTTAGCCAGATGGTAGTCTTAGATTATGGTGCTGGGGGAGAGTTAGTGGTTGGTGCCTGCTCCCTGTCTGTACCAAGTTATTGTTATTGTTTGGGCACTGGGGGAGAGTTAGTGGTTGGTCCTGCTCCCTGTCTGTGCCAGTTATTACGTGGAGGTACCGGGGAGGGGTCCATGGGCTAGCTAGCTTGACTACCAGGCGACGGCCATCATTTAACTAGTGATAGGGGCCCTGATAATAAAACTGGTGTAGCGTGTCTAGAATCACAAAGCATGTGTTATACAGAGTTCGTGTAAACTTCAGATTCTTGCTGTTTTTGTGACTTGGTTTTATTTACGGTTTAAGTATATGTATACTTGCTTATGGATTTTACCCGGTGAGCACTTCGGACTCACCCCTCGCCTGCGCGACCTGGTCGCGTAGATTGATTGTGCGTAGCTCAGGTACGTTCGAGGCAAGCTGTGGCGCACCCTCTGCCTGGCCCGGATCCATCCTGCGTTGCATTATGTCCATATCATTATCTATTATTGTGTTGTATTAAGACTTCCGCTGCTTGCTGTTTATAACACTATGGATTGATGCTTGTAGTAATAATGTTCCCGTATCGGGACAAGTACGATTGATGTATTATGTACTTTTAATCTGCTGGATGTGATATTTACCGCTGTGGTTGTTGTAATAGTATGTGGTCCCACGTGTTTTCTATGAATAACGGTAAATACGGTTTGGGGCGTTTCAATTATTTCACATACACAAACCAAGACTGTATCTGTATTTATAGAGAGATGATGGAATTTTTTAAGAGATGCATGATAAAAAGAACAAAAATGATTAAAGGTTAGTTGAGTATAATATAATTCTTATCAGATAACAATAATAGAGTAAGTCACATAATATATATATAACAATCTCTGCGTGTGAATTTTTTTTGACCAATTTGGGTGTGACTGGAATTCTTTTTAAAAGAATATAATTAAGATCAGATTCATCAATTTAAATAAAAAGAGTTTTATCCTTATCTTTATTGATTAGAAACTCTGGTTATAGTTTAATGGAAAAAAAATATATATAATTTTTCGTGTGAATTTACATTTGAATAATTTGAGTGTGATTGGAATTCTTTTTAAAAGAGTATAATAGATCAGGTTACTCTGAAATAATTATGTTTGTCATTATGACCAATCAGACTACACCAACAACTCTCCAGATGGCAATAAAGAAAGAGCCCAAAGCCTCCAAATAATAATAAAGCAAGACTCTCAAAAATCCTATGTGTCAAAAATATATATAATAGATATGGTTTAATACACTTACTAACTTAAGCATCAGAGTGGCCGGCCCCAGAATATAAACACCCAACAATCCCAAAGAAAGTTTGACACTCCTTGCGCATATAGCGCTCTAGTCTTTATTCCTCTGTACCAAAAAAAGAAAGTATGACACTCCGGCCCCGGGAGCACTGAGCACTGACCCATAATAGGGCTTTTACGCTTCAGGCGTGCTTGCAGGAACTAAAGACTGAGCCTGCCCATGACAAATAACATATGGTCTCCTCCTAACTTCCTCCAAATTAGATAACGGAGAGAGGGTAGAGCTGCGGGAAATAGGGCTCTAGCAACCAGTCACGCAACCACAAGTGCATGGATACCCACTCTGATTTTGTTGGACATGTTATTTTATTTGTTCTACAGTAATCTAATGTGACTCCCCTCCCCTCAGGGTTAATTACATTTTGACCCCCTATATTCTGGTTTATTTTTGAGTCACCCCTGAACTTTTTTTTTCATCAATCGACCACTGGAACTCCCAATTTCATGCAATTGACCCCCTCCGTCCAATTCCATCTAATTCCGTTTGGTGGACTAACGGAGCACATTGGATGCACGCCACGTGGCTTCATCGTACCCATCGAAAAATTTTCTTTTTTTATAAAAACTAAGAAATAAGTTTCTTTGCCAATTTTTTAAAATTCCTTTTTTAAGTTTATGAAAATTAAAATCTTTATATAAAGGAGAAAATAAAAAGATTCTTCGGCCATCTTTTTTTTGTAATTTTTTTTAATTTTTGACAAAGAATAAAAAGAAAATTTTTATATATAAAAAGTTTATAAAATTTTCTTTAATTTTCTTTTTTATAAAATTATTTTAGTTTTTATTTTAATTTTCTTTTTTATAAAATTATTTTCTTTAATTCTCTTTTTATAAACATGAAAAAACTCGTCAGCCATTAACCTCATCGTCTTCCTCCTCTCGTCAGCCACACAATTCCATCCCCTAAAAGACCCAAAGACAACACCACACCACACCTCATCTTCCCTCTTCCCGATTCTCAATTGCACCCGCGAGAAAGGCCATCTCCGGTGAGATGACCTTCAAGCACATGCTCCCTACCCGCCCCGGCAAGATCGAGTCTGCCGCCGCCGTCCTCCACTCCCTCGCCTACCTCCCCAGCACCCCATAAGAGTCGCGGAGGCCATTAACCTCATCGTCTTATTTAGTCGCGGAGGCCAGGTTAATTTTCTCTTCATCTCTCTCACAGGAGAGGCACTTGACCTGGCTCTGTAAGGAGCCCCCGAAGATGTCCTTGACGACGGTGGAGGTGGTGGCTGGGGGAGCATCGTTGGTGTTGGGGTTGGGGTTGTGGCGAAGCTTGAGGAGACAGAGGGAGGTGTTGTGGCAAGCGTCGATGACGTAGCAGAGGAACTCGTGGGCGTCCTCCTGGCGACCGCAGTGAAAGTGGTCGGCGAAGATGAGGAGGCAGCTCTGCATCTTGAGGGGAGCATCGAGGGGGAGATTGAGGCGGAGGGAGCGGACGATGCGCTTCTCGAGGATGCAGAAGGGGCAGTCGCGGTCGCGGTCGGAATCGCAGAGGGAGGAGTGCTGGGAACGGAGGCAGAAATTGGTCGCACCCTCTCCCTCCCATTCATTCACCAATTCTCCTAATCTCATCATCCCCCATTTGTATCTTCTTCTCTTCTTCCTCTTCTTCTTCTTCCTCCTCTACTTCTTCTTTACTAATCGGGTTTCTTGCGTGTTGTTTGCTGTTGTGTGATGTTTGGCTCGGCTGTGTTGTGTGTGTTGGTGGTCGGCGGTGGGTTGGTTGCGTTTGGGTGATCTGTGGTGTCGCGCGGGTGTGTGCTGGCGCGGGTGTTCTCTAGCCGGAATCGGGGCGTCGCCGGTGAGGGTTCCTCTTTAGGCAGTAGGGTTCGTGTTAGGTCTCTTGTTCAGGTGGTGCCGGAGAGCACAAGCGGCGGGGGCGGCCCCGTACAAGGATCGGTTTCTTCGAGCTCCAGCGAGGATCCTACCGAGAGGTCCACGTGCTCCGACGAGCAGCAGCCCGAGAGGAAGGAGAGGAAGAATGTGGGTGAGTGTAGATTGTTTAATATATTTTTCTTCTTTAATATATTTTTTTTTATTTTTTTGGGGAAAAAGAAAATAGAAACTCAATTATTGTTATTTTTTAATCCTTTTTTTATTTTTTTAATATTTTCTATTTTATTCTTTTTAAGAAAAAGGAAATAGAAAAAGAAAATCACTGAATGGTTAGGATATTGACACGTGTCATCCATCACTGCATTCCGTTAGTGCAAGTGACGGAATCTATCTACCCATGGACGGAGGGGGTCAATTGCATGAAATTGGGAGTTCAGGTGGTTGATTGATGAAAAAAAAAGTTCAGGGGGTGACTCAAAAATAAAGCAGAATACAGGGGGTCAAAATGTAATTAACCCCTCCCCTCCCCTCCCCTCCCCTTGAACGAGCTGGCATTTTCTTCTTGTACACCCAACTTGCTAGTCGATGGTGAGTAATAAATTACGAGTGGCCCAAACCAATAAATCTCCACAAAATAAATACATAATATTCGTAAATGTGAATTGGAAAATCCAAGAAAGCTGTAAGCCACTACCAAGGGTTCTCTTAGATTGCCCTTTACCACTTTTTTTATAGTATCTTTTAGATGGGGGTTATCTTTTTTCTTTTTCTCCAGTATCTCGCTTTAGAGACTACAAATTGCAATTTGCAAGGGATCAAATCCTGCTAAAACACAATTCATCAATTAGTTAGTTACTCCTATGCTAAATGTGGCAAAGATATAACAGATAAAAAAGTTAAAACCCATGGATTCTCAACTTGAGTTACCAAAGCAAAGCTGGTATTATCATTATTAGTGAGAAACAACCCTTTTCAAGGTTTCTCAGCCAGCTGATCAGGTTTTAAAATGTGTTAGACATGGATTGAAACAGCGAGAATGTAGGTGGAGAATGAGTGTGATGTTGTTGGTTGTTAGACAATACAAACACATGACCATGACCGAGTGATGACTGATGACACAACCAAAAAAAATAATTGATCCACTATTTAACATGTTATATATATAAAAAAAAATATTATATATTCACACGGTCCACTGAAACACCAGCATATGATTCTTCCTCATGCACTGCCCCACTTGAGGCAGTGACCTCACCTGCTTTTGCTTTTTCCTTTTTTTTTCCTTTGTCTCTTTCTAGTTTCTTCCTTTAACTCTCCCTATCCCCCCTTTCATTCTCACTCTCTCACTCTCTATTGCACACTAAAAAAAAGAAGAAAACTGACCGTCTTTTTTGTTTTCCGAGTTAAAAACCATAAACCTCCTCATAAAAAACACTGCTTTCAAGTATATTTTTTTTTGATCAGATGCTTTTTTAAGTATATTTCTCCCTTTTCTTTTAAAAGTCCCGTTTTTTTGCATCAAAGCTCACTTTTTGCTTAGAACCCAGATATCAAGTAGGGTTTCTTGCAAATGCCCACATCTTGATTTTTCATATTTGAGCTTCTAGTAGCAACGGGTGTAATGGGCAAGAAGCTGTTGTTCTTATGTCTCGTGTTTTTGCTGATTTTTGCTGTTGCCTCTCCTGCACCTACTACTACTTCACCTGCCAGTGAGTGCTTCTGTGTGTTTTCATTAGTTGCATAGGAGCTTGAAAAGCTGCTTCCTTTTGATCTGTTTTTGCCTGTTTAGCTTTAAAGTTGTTTCATTTCAGCTGATGGGTTGTGGCTTTCTTCTTCTTCTTCTTTTTTTTTTTCTTTGCTCAGAGATCGTTAGTGGGTTTTTCTCAAATGCAGTCTCTGTTTTAATGAAATGGTTATGGTCTCTCAAGGTCACCACAAAAACAGGTTAGATCTCGGACTCTAAAACCAGCACTTCTTTTGTTTTTTTGTCTCTGTTTTTCTTTTTCGTGTGTGCATAATTTATATGGATGTCATTCGCGCACAGCAATTACTGGCCGTCCGATGATGAAGTTTGAGAGTGGATACAATGTTGAGACAGTGTTTGATGGAAGTAAACTCGGGATTGAGCCTTACGCTGTGGAAGTTTTGCCCAGTGGGGAGCTTCTGATTTTGGACTCTGCTAATAGTAATATCTACAGGATATCTGCTTCATTGTCTCTTTGTAAGTGGATTGAGATGTTGATTGATTGGTCCTGTTTAGTTGAACAACCATTTTTCAATTTTTTTTTTTTCCTTTTGTTATCATTGTTTTAACTGTAATGTTTGAATTTCTTTTTGCCTCTACTTGCCATCCATTTTCCATAGCTCTAGTGGCTGTAATTTGTTTGTTTAGAACCACAAATAACATCAGCTTAAAGCTAGTCCACTTGTAAGTTCTTTGATTGCATCTAAAGCATTTATTCCAGAGTGACTTAGATAGATTGTGTAGGTTGCTTATTCGTTTGTCTTTCATATCTTATGAAGCTATTTTCCTAAACGGGCAAGGATTAATTATATTCTCTCTTCTATTGTAGATTCTTTTGGAGATGGGATCTGAGGGATTAATGTACTAAACAAATCTTGTTATTCTCATGTCTTGGCAAAGCTAGCTATGTTAAGTGACAAGGACAAGCATTTTTGTGTTAGTTTGAATATGCTCTGGGTTATATTTTATATGATTTTTGGAAGATTAGATCTAAAGTGTGAGCTTAGAAAAAGATGAAGTGTCAGCACTTTTTGGATTAGTCTAATATTATAATGAAATCTACTTGTCAAGTGCTTCCTTAATATTGGCAGAAAGCTTGCTACTATAGTTATAAGAGAGTTAGCAGCCAAAAAGTAATTATCAGAGAGTGACCATTGCAGCTTCCAGCATGATTAGGTGGGGGAAAAGAGACGGACATGCTTTTGATAAAACATTGTACCTGCATATGTACATATTTCCTTGTTTGGAGTCGGACAATGTATGATTTTGACATAAATCAATCACAGTCTCCACCAGATTCTGTTATTTTTATGTATTAGACATGCAAATATGGTCTGATAGAAATATTTTTTTTTATGCTAAAAATATTTATCTGCATCTTTCTTATTCCCTAATCAGCCAAAATCAGGTTTCCATACACCTTATACTTGTAAGCCTTACCCAGATTCTTTCCACATCTGAAGAAATTTTATCTTATAGACTATCTTGTTTTTGCAATTATGTCATTGTGATTAAACGTTTTCTGATAATCTCGTTTCTTACTTTTTCGTGATCTTTCTATCTTCTCTTTTGGGATCACGGTGACTGTAGACAGTAGACCTAAGCTGGTTGCGGGATCTGCCGACGGATACTCTGGATATGTAGACGGGAGGCATAGAGATGCGAGGATGAACCATCCCAAGGGGATCACAGTAGATGATAGAGGAAACATTTATATTGCGGACACTGTGAATATGGCAATCAGGAAGATAAGTGATACAGGTAAATTGATCTGCAACTTGTAGCATGTGGCTATGCTGGGCACCAGAATTAGATTTCCTCAGCATCTATCATCAACATAATGTATTAGTAGAAGGTAGATGTTTAAACTATGGAGTGGAGATTCTGATTGGAGGTGCCTATAGGGGTAACAACGATTGCTGGAGGAAAATGGAGCCGTGGAGGGGGCCATGTAGATGGAGCAAGTGAAGATGCAAAGTTCTCTAATGACTTTGACGTGGTTTACATTGGAAGCAGCTGCTCCCTACTTGTTATAGACAGTGGAAACCGAGCTATCAGAGAGATTCAACTCCATTTTGATGATTGTGCTTATCAATATGGAAGTGGTTTTCCCTTTGGTAAATTTCTCATTTATTTTATCTGCTGTATGTTTTTAGCATAGTAGATTGTTTGGATAACCTTTTCATTTTGCAGGCATTGCGGTGCTTGTATTGGCTGGCTTCTTTGGTTACATGTTGGCTTTGCTTCAGCGTAGGATGGGCGTGGCTGATTCTTCTCAAAATGTAAGTGTTGACTTGATCTGCAAAGTGCCATATGTTTCTCAGTATCTCCATTTCATAGGATCATTAACAGGGGAAGTATCTGATACCCGCTGAGCACATGATCGCCTTTTATTTTATTTTTTTTTTCTGTCTCGGGTCTCTCTTTTACGTGATCCCTTTGTTGTGTGGCGTGTTTGGTAAATTGTTGAATAGACAGATAAACTTTTCTGGAATTTTATTCAGATGCATATGATACAAGTGCATAAGAATATACTGGGAAGGTTGGGAGGAAAAACCACTGTTCTTTGGCTATTACTTAGTAGCAAGGCAGTTCCCTAGGCTTCATCTTCTATTATATGCAGTGGGGCGTTCTTTTACCTTTTCCATCTTGTGCTATTGAAGCAGGATCAAGAAACAACAAAAACGACAATGTCTGCAAGTTCATATCAGAAGCCTCTAAAGTCAGTCCGGCCACCTTTAATACCCTCTGAAGATGAACCCGAGAAGCAAGAAGAAGGCGTGTTTGGATCCCTTGGCAAGCTGTTTGCCAACACTGGAGCATCTATTGCAGAAATTTTGGGAGGGATAATACCTGGTTTCAGAAAGAAGCCACTGAGCTACCAGTATCAGAACCAGCAGCAGAAGCACTCAGGTGCATGGCCAGTGCAGGACAGCTTTGTGATACCAGATGAAGATGAACCTCCTCCTCCTGCAATTGAAACCAGAACCCCTACACCGAAGAAAACTTATGCATTCATGTCCAAGGACGCAGAGAAGATGCATCAATGGCGGCAAGGCCGAGCTTTCTATAGTGGATGGGATGGTGATTTGCTGCACCAGCAGCACGAGAAACAGCAGCATCACCACCGATATCAGTCCTCAATCCCACATACTTTCTACGAGCAGAGCCATGAAAAAACCAATGAGATTGTGTTCGGGGCAGTGCAGGAACAAGAAGGGAAGCATGAATCTGTGGTCATTAAGCCTGTGGACTATGGAGGTAGCATGTACAGCAACCATAATGTCAGGTCTAGAACAACCAGTTCCACGGGTTACCACAATGGGTATTAGTCATGTCTAGAAATTTTGGATCTATAGTAGCATTCGTTCTTAGGTATATTTATCAGTCCTTTAGAATTTAGGGTACATACTTTGGGTGATGCAAAGGTTTGGAATGGTCCCAGAGAGAACTGAGCCGGTTGCATTACGGAAGCTACTTTTGTGCGCTAAAAAAGTAAAAAAGGGTTATCTGCTCAAGGTAGCACTTACAAAAACTATGTAATGAAGATGAAAAAAAATGCCATTTGATTTGGTCCGACTGTCTCTCTTCTAAGAGGGCCGCTTACCAGAGAAATTCAAAAGTAAAGATGCCGGGCATATAAAACTTCTATGGAATTGGATGCTCAAAGATTCATATCAAGATCTATGTATCTTTGCTCGATTATGCTTGAACTTATGGCGCAATTGTTGAATGAACTTTTATGGTGTGAAAACGGAATGGACTAGGCTAGTGGCATTTAGTTCTAAAATGAGTTTGGTCTTTTAGAAAATGTTATAAGCTCATCTAAGACGGTTAAGACCGTGGTTAATTCCTACTTTTTTTAGGGTTTTTAACGTTTTAATTGTGACGATTCTCCTCTATTTTCTAGATTTACAAACGGATTAATGTCATATTTCGTCCCTATGTTGCCCCCTCAAATTGAAATTCGTCCTTGTGTTGAGTTTTGATTGGTTTTGATCCTTCAGTTGGTCAATTTTTTAAGGTTTTAGTCCTTTTTACCAATTTTATCCCTAAATTCAAGACTTTACTATTCAAACCAGTTTACCAACTCAAAATTCGACCCAACTAACCGACCCAACCTGGAACCCCATTAAAAAATCTCCAATAAATATATAACTCTACCTCCAAATATCAAAATTTTGAAAATCATTAAAAAAAGTACAAAAATAATTTTAAAATATTTTTTAAAATAAAAAATCATAAAGTAAATTATCTTTTAGTTTAAAAATTTTTGAAAATATAATTTTTTCTAGACAAGTAGAGAAAAAGCTTACCACTCTAAGTCGACTATGCCTTTTTGACTACTACTATAAGAGGACTTGTGTGGAGAAGAAAGGAGGGAAAAAAGAAAAAAGAACAAAAGTATTGAAAAAAATTTAAATTTGCAGATTTTTAAATTAAAAAATAAAAATAGAAAAGAAAAAAACAAGTGGAGAAGAAAGGTTTAAATTTTAAAATTTTTAAAATTTTAAAATAATTTGATTTAAGATTTTTTATTTTTTTAAAAATTTTTAAAAAATAATTTGTATTTTTTATGATTTTAAAATTTTTGATGTTGAGAGGTAGAGTTATTTGTTTATTGGAGATTTTTGAATAAGGTTCCGGGTTGGGCCGGTTAGTTAGGTCGAATTTCGGGTGGGTAAACTGGTTTGAACAATAAAGTACTGAATTTAGGGGTAAAATCGGTAAAAAGACTAAAACCTTAAAAAATTGACCAACTGAGGGATCAAAACCAATCAAAACTCAACATAAGGACGAATTTCAATTTGGGGAGGCAACACAGGGACGAAATGTGGCATTAATCCATTTACAAACCGACTTAGGATTAAAACTAAAACTTGGATTGTGTGTATAGTACAAAATACAAATAGCACTTTGTACCTTTAAAATTAACACAATCAAACACCGATCAATACAAGATACACAATTACTCTATTTTTATCTCTTATTTTACTTTTAGTATCTTTAACTTTCCCCACTTTTACCGTTTATCATGCTTTTATTTTACTATCACAATTAGGAGTACAAGTAATATAGATCAACCCCATAATCCTTAGTTATAAAACGCATCTAATTTCAAAACTAGAACGGAGAAATACAACTAGAAGAATCGTTTAGGCACATATTCCCCTATGGACTGATACTTGGGTTTCTAGCCCAAATATCGGTTTCTTTCAAAGCTCGGCACAAGAAGTGCGCAACACTGTTCTTCTAGCCCACAGTGACCAGATCCGGTAGTCGCGGTTGCATAGTCTGAATTGCTTGTAACAAACAAATTAGTGAACCCAACGTGAAAACTTGTATGCCCAACACCCTTAGGCACATCACATCGAAAGAAACCCTATGACAGATCTTACTTGAGTAGTAAGGAGTTCAGGATGAACTCGGCAAGACTCTTACTCGTTAGAAAATGAGTGTTTAAAAGTAGATCCGAAGATCTACAAGAGCGGCATCAACGAATCACACAAGCCTTAGGCCCTATCAAGATCTAAAAGCTAACTGTAGAAATCATGTTTGAGTTCCCAAAATCTCAAAGCACCGATGCCACTATCGTGTCAAATGCGGCTTTTGTAGTCGCAAGTTCTCCCCGTCACACATGTCCATAATAGGACTGAAAGCTCAAGCCTCCAATACGCTCTGCGCTTTCTCGCAGCGGCAATTCATCGAGAGCAGACACTGCACATGGCATCCGGTGTTAAGCCAATCTCTGTTATTCGAGAAATAGGTTGGCGTCCACCAGAGTTAGGAGTAATCAAAGCTAACACCGACGGCGCAGTTAACCATGATACTCGAAGAGCGGCAGCGGGAGGAGTCCTTCGCATGGCAGATGGAAGCTGGGTTAAAGGATTTATGCACAACCTTCGCCCTTGCAGTCCATTATTTGTTGAACTTTGGGCAATTTATAATGCTTTATGTATTGCTTGGGACTTGGGAATACTATCCTTACACATTGAGTCAGATTGTGCGCCTGCTATTCACATACTAAATGATCCATCAGCCAGCCGTTTAGAGCAAGTCCCGCTAATGGAGTGCATCAGGAACATGCTGCAACGGCCATGGAAGGTCACGTGCACCCACATTTACCGGGAAGCTAATTTCACAGCTGATATGTTAGCAAAACAAGCCTTGGCTTTGGATGATGAGTTTCGGTTATTAAAAGAACCACCAAATTTTTGTCTTAATGTTTTGACAGCAGATGCTGTAGGCGCAACTGTTGCACGTGAATTCATGTAGATGTAGATTCCCTTTTTTACCAAAAAAAAAAGAGAAGTTCGATCTCGATCTTTAAGGGAAAAGGAACACAACTCACAACAATTCAGCAAGCATTCATGGATTCATTTGTCTATTTTAAGGCTCCCCAAGAGTTTTCCCCTGGGGAACTAGCACAACCCATTCGTGAGCGGCTGATTCTCAAAGCAATGAGATCCATGGAGCAAAAAGGTGTTACCACAGACATACACAAACCTCTGGGTATTTATATGGGAATCTCACTTAAGGCAAGGTGATAACATTAGTCTCTGCCTTGGTGGTTAACGTCTACCATTCTCAATAGGAGTTTGAAATCCTTATCGAACACAAGTTTGAGACGATTGGGCAACAGGTAGAAAGGTTGGCACAAAGCTTGTATCATGCATTAGGTGTGGCACCGCAACCCAAACACAACACCAGTCCCACCACAACCAGTATACCAAAAACAGTATGTACCACATCTAGTGCCTCCTACAGCACAATACCAAATACTGGCAACCCAAGGTGTTCAACAACAAAGAGACCCCATTTCACAGCAGCCTCCACTAAACATCCCAAAGCTAATAGTGGTACCAATGCCACCACTCAATCAGAGGCCAGCTCACGCCTATGAAGCACGCCCACAACCTTACATCCCGGCACCACCTAGAAAGCAATATCTGGTGTTAAAGGAAGAAGGTGGAGTTGATTAGAATAAGAACAACTTGATCAACCTGCTACAAGAATTCGGCTTTCCTGTGCAAAATACTCCCCAACACATAAATGATAAACATTTTCCTCCCTGGATTAATTAAGCATTTCCTTTCCATAATAATTTTTGTAGGCTAGAATTTAGTTAGTTCTCAGGAAAAGACCATATGTCGACGATCAAACATATTGCTAAGTTCACAACCCAATGCGAGAATTTTGGAGGTAGTTAAGGGCATAAGTTGTATTTGTTTTGGGACTCCCTGACCGGTATGACCTTCCATTGGTACTCCACTCTCTCCCTAGGTTCCATCGGATCTTGGGGGCAATGGAGGAGGCTGTCCACAACCAATTCTTTAAGGCTGTAAAAGAAGTTACTTTGACCAACCTAGCTCGCAATACATAGAGGGTAGGAGAGAGCATTGCAAATTATACTGCAAGGTTTCGATTATTAATGATACGATGTTAAACTACAATCCCAGAACAGAAAGCCGTGAGGTTGCTCACCGACAAGGTATTACGAGAACTCCGTGATAAGATCATCAACCCAAGATTATGTGATGTGTTTCTGAAGATGAGAGCGACTATGAAATTGAGGTAGTTGTAGCTGAGATAAAAGAGGAAAAACCTTATGAGTGTCCTGCTCTCCTAAAAGCCAAGGTCAAAAAAGCACCATTGTCAACTAAATAGAACAAGATGGAGCCGAAGATGTACTCTTTTGATGTCTCGAAGGCTGACGAAATCTGTGATCAGCTAAACAAAAGCATCCAGATTATCTTAAAGGGAGACTACAAACACCCCCACAGAAACGAAAAATGCCGGCAAGAAGTACTGTAAGTGACATAATGTTTGTAATCACTACTAGGGGTATAAACGAGCCGAGTCAAGTTGAGTATTCCCAGGCTCGACTCGACCCGAACAAAATTTTCAAACTTGAGATCGATCGAGCTTCATTTTTTTAGCTCGAGCACGAGCTCGAAAAATCAGCCTACAACTCGAGCTCGGCTCGACTAAAGCTCGATAAAGCTCGTTAACGCAAAATCACAACAACCAAACTCAGAATAACAAAAAATTAGCCAACTAATTCAACTGAAACTCCAAGAACGATCAAACCTAGGATTTGTCCTTTCCTTTCTCCATCTGCTTCATGCCGAAACTTGTTAGCTACTTGCATTTCAGGAAGCGGTTCTCTATCGCGGAAGACGGCTTGTGATTCGAATATGCATGGTTATGGCTATGGGAGGAAAAGTAGAAGAAAGAGAAATGAAGGAAACAAAGAGAAGTAGGTACGGAGGTAGTCAATACTGACGTCAGCATTGACAGACGTGGAGGGGGAAAGGGTGGTGGAGGCGGAGATACGAAGATAGGAGTATTAGGGATTTCTCGAAAATGTTGATATCTTTTATCAACTGATTTATTTAAATATTTAATATTTAATTTGATTTTATAAATTAACAAAATTTGGCTTAAGAAAAATGACCTAGCGTGCTTATAAATATCAGCCAGGTCATAATTTATTTTATTCTGAATATTTATATTTATGGGCATAAGAAGGACACATGACCCAAAGTTTGTAACGACCCGGGGTAAAATTTTCGTGATTTTTACCAAACTGTTTTGACTTTTACGGTGGTTAATAAAATTTTATCGTGGTTAATTAAAATTTTATCAAACCGAGTCTGTAACGCCCCGAATTTCGTAATTTGATTTTTTCTCGGAATTTTCGAAATTTTTATTCCAATTTTACCCTTGAGGAATTTCCGGATTTTTGGACAAGGAAATAAATTATTTTACCTTGGTTATAAGGGAATTAAGTTGATGGTATGATGGGTTCGGCTTTCGTTGGAGTTTAATCGGGTTTCGGGGTAGAGAATTAAGCTTTGAGGTAGTTTCATTGAAACTACGTCGTTTTGGCTTTACACAAAA
>JAKUCV010007602.1:10763-57482 GCA_028386065.3 Turnera subulata
CTTCACTCGTTTTGGCACCCCGAGAGCTATAATCAGTGATGGAGGTACCCATTTCTGCAACCGACAGTTCGAAGCCCTCCTGAGGAAGTACGGGATCAGACATAAGGTAGCCACTCCCTATCATCCTCAAACAAGCGGACAAGTTGAGGTGACAAACAGGGAAATCAAGCGAATTCTGGAAAAAACCGTGGGACCATCACGTAAGGCTTGCCACTTGCCTGTGGAGCTTGAACACAAGGCTTACTGGGCCATCAAGGCTCTGAATTTCGACACACAAGCTGTGGGAGAACAGAGGCTGTTGCAGCTCAATGAACTTGAGGAACTAAGGTTGGACGCCTATGAAAATGCCAAGATATACAAGGAAAGAATAAAGAAGTGGCATGATAGTAGGATCCAACCTAGGAAATTCAAGGAAGGTGATCAGGTTCTCCTGTACAACTCAAGACTGAAGCTGTTCCCTGGAAAGCTTCGATCAAGATGGTCTGGACCCTTTACAGTGTCACGCTGTTACCCTCATGGAGCCGTGGAAATTTGCAATGAGCAGACACAACTGTTTAAGGTCAACGGGCACAGACTGAAGCTGTACCATACAGGGACCGATGAGTACCAGGAGACTCAGGTGCTCCGTGACCCACCTCCTGCCTAGCACGGCAAGATGGGGTCCAGCTAAAAGACGCTAAAGAAGCACACACTTGGGTAACACCAAGTGGGGTAATTTTCCAATTCCTTTTGCTTTTCATTTAGTTATTTTGATTGTATTTATGCTTGTTTTGTTTTCAGCCAGTCAGGTGCAGAGATTTTATGGAAACAGAAATCATAACCCCCAAAATCTTTGCCACAAGGGACGTTTTGAAGCTTACACAGACTCATCACAGAGTGAGCCTGTGTCAGGCAACTCGCCCCTACTTGTTTAGCTTGAATTTCAGTTTGGGGTATGTTCCATGTTTTCCATTTTAGATTAGCACCTTTGTTATTTTGTTATTTTTGCGTGTTTTTCTTTTTCTTGCCCTAACCATTCAGATGGAGAAACTGGATTGAAGAAAAAGGAGCCAACGAGTCAGAGATTTGTCAGGAAAGTTAGAGATTGTGTTTTCTATGCTTGTACAGACTCACCACAGAGTGAGCCTGTATCGAACTCGACAATGCATAATTGAACAATCTTTCACATATAGGAATCTCTAGGATTTAGGGGAGGTCAGATAGGTAGGAATATGATAGGGGTCTCTACTGAAAAACTCTTTCACTCCATCTCACGAACACTAACTCTACCCCGGCACAGCGTGTGCCACAGGCTCAGCCTGTGCAGTCATATTTTGACCAAAACAAATATCTGACTAAGATGGACTTAACCTTGAACGCGTCGTCATTCAACTTTCCCCAACCCACGTGTCATTCACACTAAACGATACATCTCTCCATGAAAGAAGAGACATAACTGACACACTGGGCGGCAAGCGTGGCGACCGAAAAGATACAACCCCCTCACCTTCCCACCTTCTCTGAACAGACATTAATTGCCTTTAAAAGACCGAGCCAACCTTCCTCTTTCTCACACTTCATCTTCCTCTTCAACCTCTGTCTCTTTGCCTCTGCAACCTCGCCCCTGCCTCTGCAAAACCACTCCCTCTCCAACACCTCAAACCCCCCCCCCCCCCCCCCCCCCCCCCCCCCCCCCCCCCCCCCCCCCTCTCACTCGACCATGGCCGACAACAATAACCCCAACCAACAACCCAATTCCTCCAACCCAGAAGTTGATCCATCTACCTCTCACCCAGTATAGCTTTAGGATGATTAATCCCACCACATAGGATAGAACTCTCAGTTTGGGGTATTTTTGTAGCACGTTTATTTCTTTTACATTTATGTGTGTTTCTTCGGTTTGTATTTGTTTTAACATTGCACCCATTTTTACAGTTTAGTTTGAAGCAGTGAGGACACTGCAAATTTTTCAGTTTGGGGTATTTTTAGGGTGTAATTTACCCTTTTCAGTTCTCATTTTTCATTATAATTCTTACAGTGTGAACCTGTCCCTATATTTGTGCACCCTCTGCACTTTTCATGTAATTCTGCTCATACTCTAATCACACAACTTGTCTTATTTCTCTTAGAATAAACAGATCAGGCTTAATTAAGCAACTGGCATCACAGGAAATCTGCCAAGAAAAGAAGGGTCCTGCTAAGGTATCTTTTCTACTTAGCACAGGCTCAGCCTGTACACCTTAGAACAGGCCCTCACTTCCATCAAGGCGAAATTTTATGCAGAATCTTCAAGAAAGGAGAGGATCTAGGCCATCTTTCACATACCCACAGACCTCACTACCCACACCTCTCTCATCAGACCCTTGCAACCCCATTTGAGCCAATGAGGACGGCCCCCAAGTCATTCATTTACCCTGCACAATCCACCTCGACCAGTTGTAGCCTAAGCAAGGGCCGTTAGTGTCCAAAGGGCACGAACTTCCTCCTACAGCCTCACCCTGTCAATAAGCCTGTGAGCAAGGATTTGATCAAATTAAAACTGAGAATTACCCGTGCTCAGCCTGTACAAAATTCAGAATGCAACCAGAAGTATATCCCCCCTCCCCCTTCAAAAAAAAAAAAAAAGAAAAAAAAGGGGGGGGGGGGGGGGGGGGGGGGGGGGGGGGAAGAAGGGCAATGGCAACATTTTGTGAATCAAACTCCATCAAAATTCAATGGAATAGACAGTTGCATCAATAAAAAAGTGGCTGAAGCACGAAGAAAACAGTTGCTGAACAACATGAGACCTCGGGAAAATGAAGTCAACAGCCCCTACACAGCCTCAGGCTGTTCATAGATAAAACAGAAAGAAATCAAGTTCACAGGTCATTGACCTTTGCCAAAATCCATCCTCCTTCCTTTGACAACCCTCACCTAGCCTCAGCATAACACAGCCAAGCCCTAGTGATCCTAACTTTAAGACTTGTGCACATTAGTGGAGATGGAAGTGACGAGCCTGCATATGAGGTGATGTTTTCAAATCCTAAACTTTAGCAGAACTCTCTCCAAAAGGGAGAAGAATGGATACCAGTTGCAAAGTTATTCCTGTGATTTTTATGACCAAAAACTACTGACAAGGATTGTGGCTAGATTTGATGCAGTATTAAAGGAAAATCAGTGGATGTTTGAATTAAGGCGCCACAAGGAAGAAACTTAGTGAAAATTTGATGAACTGAAACAGCTCTCTCTTCCTTTCGAAAATCATTCCTCCTTTTAGATTATATGCCTCATATGCAATATTCCATCATATCCCTCCAATTTCCATCCCTTACTGTATGATTAGTGGTTTCAGGTACATTTTGGCCAAATCAATAGGATTTCATTGAAGAATATGAAGATACAGCCTCAGTCACAGCGTGAGACTGTGACAGAGCCTGTGAGCCTGTTCTTGAGGCTGTCGTTCATCAAGGACCCAGTAAGCAACCTCAAACCACCTTTGGATCACCAAGCTCCCACTTAACTACATCACGCTCACCATGATCCAGGAAGTCCTCATGACATCTCACCATCGGCAAAAGAAGCAGAACCAATTAAAGGAAGAATTTGAGAAAGAACTGCTATAGCCTCAGCCTCAGCGTGAGTCTGTACACGCTGCAGAAACCCAGAAAATGCAAAAAGAATAAAGAACGCCGCCACTTGCGCCACCTACTCCACTAACTTAAACAATCATTCTCCTGACATTCCCAGAGCACTTTGAAGGAAAATGAGCAATGGGCACATGACACCCAGAGGGAATCTCTCTGAAAATGATTATCTTCTGCAAAAAGGGTGTCTTGGAACTCACCACCCACCAATCGGCGCTGCCCATCCCGCTTGCTCTGACAACACCCGCTGGAAATTCTGCAACTTGCCCAGACAAAGAGGCGCCTTGGAACTCACCACCCACCAATTGCTGCCCATCACGCCCCTTGTCCTGACACACACACGCGCACGTTGAATAATCAGGACAACTTGCCCAGACAAAGGGAGTTTTCTAGCAATTGAGGAAAGGAGAAGACTAGAGGAGGTGCACCCTACAAAAAGGGAAAAGGAGGCAAGCAACGAGCATCGAGGGGAGTTGAGGAGAAGACCCGAAATTCAAGGGACCAAAAGGAAACACGATTCTGCAGCCTTTCTGGGCAGAAATTGTGTTGCCCCTCACTCTCAGTTCACTCGAAAACACCATGACATACCATACCTCCATTGTTTTTGTATTTTCTGTTATGAACTTAACAACCCCCTCTTAGGTTGAAGGGGGAAGCATGTACCCGATTTGTGTTTAATGAATTGCTCACGTTTTAATCCCTTCATCCTTGCTTTAGTTGTTGAGCCCTTTATTCATGTTTAGGTTCTGATCAAACCCATGCATGAACTCAGGTGGCTAGGAGAAGTACCGAAGGGAGAAACCATAGCTCACTGGAAAAACAACAACCAAACCTTAGTTCTTAGCTCGTGACAGAGTTAGAGACTAATTGAGGAATTAGCCTCAACACCAAATCTTCATCCCCCTTGAGTTTGACCTATGCGAGAGCACCAAGAAGATGAGAACCTTGGGAGGCGCCTGTGAGCGAAAGCAAATGGGTGCAGTATAGGTTGAGAGCCCCTGCAAGATCCTACCATTATAACTGACTAATTTGTTGTCGACAGCTTCAGGCTGTGCCCTCTACAGCCTCACGCTGTGACAATGTAGTCAAGAGATAACACAACTCCTAGTTTGATTCTTGATTGATTATTGGGTAGCATACTTTCATTTTAGTAGCAATTTGGTGAAGGACCGAAAGGGGAAGCCAGGAGTGCTAGACCTACAATAGTCAACCTTCACTCCTTAAGCATTCGAAAGAAGGTAAGGAGAGACTGTGGGAATCCGCACCAACATTGAACTTCATCTCTAAGTGGACGTCTGCTCTAGTGACAGGGGGTAGATGGAAGCTTAGGGAACTATTAATAAGAACGAAAGTCGTTGATAGTACCTTAGGTTGGGAGCCCCGTCAAGACATCTCATTAGCCACAACCTCATCATAGTGTCAGTCTATGACTGAGGCTATAGAGCAGTTTATAAGCATAATTCGGGACATGTGGATCCTGGATGCCTAAGAATTCACCATTCTTGACCTTTTCCTCGTTTAAATTGTTGTTACATTTATTTTACTTTTTATTTTGCTTGTTAATTATTATTCACCAATATCCATCCCAGTTAAATTGTTTTCAAGTCTAGTTGTCCGAAATTTAAGGAAAACAGATTCAACCCAGTCCCTGTGGATACGACCTTGATACGTACTACAACAACTCTGTGCACTTGCAGGAAACCACGACCGCATCACACAACCCAGAAACATCAGAACTTGGTAACTCTATTTAGCAACAACAACATAAAACAAACACTGAATTTAAAGCAGGGAAGTAGAAAGGGTGGACCTGGGCACGGACAAAGCTGCAGGCGAAGGTGGAGAACTAATAGTTGTAGCGGTCGTTAGCATCCAAGTGGATGATGTTAATTTTGATGGAGGCATGGTCCTTCGCTATGCATGGTCCTTTGATCTTTGAATCAGAGGATTAGGTGCTCGGTAGAGGGATTGAGAGAGGCGACGGCTTGTAGGGTTTGGTTTGGGAGAAGGAAGAGAAGCGGGGGAAGAGAGGATTAGGTGCTCGGTAGAGGGAGTGAGAGAGGGGGCGGCTGGTAAGGTTTGGTTTAGGGGAAAGGGAGAGAAGGGTAGGAAGAAAGACGAGAGAGAGAGGTCAAAACGCGAACACTTTGGTGTTTTAAGCACAAGCTCCTTCAAAACATGGTCGTTTTGATCAAAACACAGCCCAATTGTGTTTTCCAAAGAGAACTCTCCTTTTAAGTTATTTTAGAAACTTTTTTTAAAAATTATTTAATTTAATAAGTCAAAATACAAAAAGTATTTTTTGATAAAATAAATTATAATCTATAAGAAATTAATGGAACTATTGTTTTTTGGTTCCCATCTGGTATCTAGAACTTTAACCCGACTAATCCGGACATGACCCGAGTTGTAGAAATTAATTTGAATAAATTTAAATAATATTTTGTATAAAAAACTCTTACAATTTTACTAATCCGAGTCTTGATTTCATGGCACAACTCGACCATCCACGCTCGATTATTATAGTTCGAATAATTTAGTAAATTGTGATCTCTTTCTTATTTGTCAATAATTTCATACTTCACTTAAAATTTTTATTTTTCGATAATTATTTTTTCGTAATTTATATTAGTACATTTGATTTGTAACTTTCAGTTTTTTCATTAATTTTTATTCGTAATTAATTTTTTTATCAATTTTAAAGAGATATGTTCTTATTCCTTTCAAAAATTATCATTCTCTAACATTTCTACCCTAATTGGTCCTTCTTTTTACGTATATGTGTGATGCTTTTTTTTTGCTCGTAAGGTAATAGCATGTTTTCTAATAAAGAGAGCTTGGTAATTTTATTTTGTATACCTTCTTTTTTTATTAATTTTAATTTTCCTTCCTAGTTTATATTAATATCAAGAAATTAAATATTTTCTGAAAATATTTTTCTGAAAATATTTTTTAGAAGGACAAGTATATATGTTATTAGTTATTTTATTAATACCTTCAAGTTTTATATAGATTTATTTGAATATTTTTTTTTAATTTAATAAAATCTCTAATATTCATTTTATAAGGAAAACTAATAATATTTTTTTAAAAAACATTATGTGTTAAAATTTTTCTTACTTAGTAATTAGTGAAAATTTATGATTTTACCTCTGAATATATTTAAAATTTTAGAATGTCCATGAAACACCCCTACCCGTTTTTACCAGACACAGTAAACACGTGGCGAAACTATTCTTATTGATTGAACAGACAGTACATCTCACAAATACAATACAACATCATTCCAAATATTACAACTATCACCCATACTCGGAGACCATTATTCATGCATCACACTCTAGCTCAACAGCAGTAGCAAAAAGCATATGATACAGCAACAGGGGCAATATAAAAAAGCAGCAACACAGCAACATATATAATTCAGCGGCGAAAGACTTATATGCACATGCAGCGGAGATATGGATCCGGAGTCAGGTGGAGAAGAAAGCAGCAGTCGTCGAACGTCGTACCTGAACTACGAACAAACTCAACCTACGGGATGAAACCCCGCAGGCGAGGGGTGAGTCCGAAACGCTCACCGGTGCATTCAAGAACAATCATGGATAAATAGTAATATGCAACAGCCATAATACTTTCGAAGAAAATACCAGCAAAAGAAAAATCCAAGATTCAACCAGATCATGACTAAGCCAAGGCTAAAAGAGTATTTATTATTATTACCAATTTTATCTTTCGGGGCCCTGTCACTGGACAAGCTAGGTTCGTACTTGGTTATTAACTAATTCCGGATGCCAGGCCAAAACGTAACCCGGGATCAACATCCCAATAACAAAACCAATCCGGGATCAACATCCCAATAACCAAACCAATCCGGGATCAACATCCCCAAACCAAGAAACCGGCCATGACCACCACAGAACTAGCCTCTAATCATCTAGTCGTACCACTACTTTCCACATGACAATAACTTCATCATCTCAAATTCAATTCCAGTTTCCAATTTCCTTTTCTCAATTATCCAAATCACAGTTCATACCAATTATCCAGTCCATAACATAGACTATCAACAACAACCACAATATCCATAGCACACAAATAATCAACAAAAATCATCTCAGCAGTTCAATCAAACAACAAAGCACAACCAAGTATTACAGGCACATATCAAGGGTTACCTGATGAGCATGAAATTACATACTTTTACAGCATGCACTGTTGTCTTTTGGCTTGCATTTAGCATCTATTCATGCATTTAGATAGGAAATCACTTGTTTTTACACCAAATTCTACTTCCCTAGCTCCCATTTGCTTTCAGGTGCAATTACGTCCTTTTGGAGTGGATTTTGATGATTATGGCCCGAAAATAGCGAGGCGCTGCTGAATGCCCAGTTCTAGTTCAAGCTGCACCAGCGACAGCGCCCAGATGCAACCTGACAGCGGCACTGCGTCAAAGTCCCGATTTTTATAATTAATTTGGAGACTTGCACCTAAATTCAAGGAGATTTTATTGAAGATCACGTGGACACTCCTTGAAAGGAAAGAAGACCTTTTGCTGCTAGGTTTTGAGAAGAAAACTTGTTCCTTAAGAATTAAGGTTTTAACAAAAGAATAGTTCTCTATAAATAGGAAAGAACAAAACCCTAAAAACTCTCTTCGACTTCTCTATTTTCTGGAGCAAAAACTCACAGCTTTCAGAGTAGAAGGAGCTTGAAGATTTCGATTGAAGCATGTGGAGTTCTTAGGTTCATATTTTGACAATATGTCGCTGTCACCTATTCCTTTGTTTGTTGTTTTTAGTTTCTTCATGAACTAATTTCTCTTATCTAGGTTTATGGGATGTAGCTACAGTTATGTTTGAGTAATAATTCGTGTTTTGGCGTTTATTGTTCGTCGTTACCTTGATTTGTGTATGGAGAGCTTAATAGTGCATGCGGCCTGATCACCCTCTTGTGCACCTTAGACGACCTAGCAAAGCACTGAACAGGAGAAGTTGGGAAATCTGATCGTTCTATACACAACCTCTATCCTAACTGTTGTCGAAAGAGATTTTTAGGATAGTTGAGGATCCAGCACCTAGTACAGCGCCTACTGCACCTTAGGACAGGCAACATTGGCGAAGAACAGGTTGTTCGGGACTAGGATAGTTTTACAATAACAGTGAACAGCTGCGTGTAGATGATATAGGCTAGGGAGCCCTACAAGGTAGACAAATAAATTAGCCCAACCATAGCTTTATTACTTAGACAACACCCGCTGTAGTGAACCCCGGACAACCTAGGTTTCCTTATTACTGCTCCTTTTCACAGTACATGCTGTTACTTTACTTTTCGTTTATTACTTTATTTTTTTCAGTTTATTACTCTCATCAAATCGACTTTTTTATTTATTTGTTGTTTTATAGTCTAATCGATCAAAAGCTCTAAGGACAGTGTTATTTCACAGTCCCTGTGATTCAGCCTTATTTATTACAGCAACGCTGTGCATTTGCAGCCGGTTTTGCACGAACAAGTTTTTGGCGCCGTTGCCAGGGACTGCTCTAAATAATACTACTTAGTGTTTTAAATTGATTAGGCTTTCTTTGTTTTCTTGCGGCAGGTAATCAACAGCGCACGTTGTAGCCTCTCTAGCAGTGTTTCGATTGGTGTATGCAAACTAGGAGTCAAAAGCCTGATCTTGTACACATCCCTAACATTGAAAGCGCTGCTAAGGCGAACCGCAGGCAAGCACGACAACAGAAAGCAGCCGAGACCGCCAGAACATCTACAATGGCCCATATCGATCCTCCTAACAATGGCCGGGATGCCGATGGTAACATTATCAACCCACCACGCAGCCAGGATGACCTACCAAGGAATGATGAGGGCAATATCATCAATCCTGTAGGCCCGAGGAACCAGTAGCGTCAGCATCAGAACGCTGTTGTCCATGACATTGTCGATCCTTTCGCTAACATCCCCAATCTTCCAATCAACGAGCTTATGCGACCTCGCCATACAGCACCTACTGGAGCCATAGTGCCATTTAATAATGATCAACCATATGAGCTCAGAACCAACTTGGTTCAAATGGTGCAAAACAAGTAGTTTGGAGGATCGGCGCTGGAGGACCCTAACCAGCACTTGGAGGATTTTCTAGATATCTGTGCCACCACTAGGATTCAGAGGTGTTCTGAAGATGCCAAGAAGCTTTATCATTTCAAATTTTCTCTCAGGGATGGAGCCAAGAGATGGATGAAAACTCTGCCAGCAAACAGCATCACCACCTGGGAGCAAATAGAAGAAGCATTCTTGAAGAAATATTTTCCTGATACAAAGACGGATGAGCTTCGTGAGCAAATCTGCAATTTCACGCAGAAGTATGATGAAACAATGGTGCAAGCATGGGAGAGATTCCAGGATCTAATCCAGCGCTGCCCTGCTCGTATTGTGTACCCGCCAGCGCTGCAGGGGATTTTCTATCGCGCCATGTCACCTAAGGACAGGCGCACTCTCAATGCTGCAGCGCCCGATGGGAAGTTTAAGTATGCACCGTATGAGGATGCCAAAAGGATCATGCTTAACGTTGAAGATGATGATGAGCCGCACCGCAGTGCAATGTGTATGCATCAAGTTGATAGGAATACCAATTTAGAGGCCCAGCTTGCTTCCATCTCCAAGCAACTCAAAGAGTTGACCACCAAGCCAGTGTTGCATGTCCTAAGGTGCAGTAGGCGCTGTACTAGGTGTTGGATCCTCAACTATCCTAAAAATCTCTTTCGACAACAGTTTGGATAGAGGTTGTGTATAGAACGATCAGATTTCCTAACTTCTCATGTTCAGTGCTTCGCTAGGTTGTCTAAGGTGCACAAGAGGGTGATCAGGCCGCATGCGCTGTTAAGCTCTCCATACACAAATCAAGGTAACGACGAACAATAAAATCCAAAACACGAATTATTACTCAAACGTAACTGTAGCTACATCCCATAAACCTAGATAAGAGAAATTAGTTCATGAAGAAACTAAAAACAACAAACAAAGGAATAGGTGACAGCGACATGCTGTCAAAATAAGAACCTAAGAACTCCACTTGCTTCAATCGAAATATTCAAGCTCCTTCCGCTCTGAAAGCTGTGAGTTTTTGCTCCAGAAAATGGAGAAGTCGAAGAGAGTCTTTAGGGTTTTGTTCTTTTCTATTTATAGAGAACTAATCTTTTGTTAAAACTCTAACTCTTAAGGAATAAGTTTTCTTCTCAAAACCTAGCAGCAAAAGGTCTTCTTTCCTTCCAAGGAGTGTCCATGTGATCTTCAATAAAATTTCCTTGAATTTAGGTGCAAGTCTCCAAATTAATTATAAAAATCGGGACTTTGACGCAGTGCCGCTGTCAGGTTGCATCTGGGTGCTGTCGCTGGTGCAGTTTGAACTAGAACTAGGCATTCAGCAGCGCCTCGCTGTTGTCGGGCCAAAATCATCAAAATCCACTCCAAAAAGGACCTAATTGCACCTGAAAGCAAATGAGAGCTAGAGAAGTAGAAGTTGGTGTAAAAGCAAGTGATTTTCTATCTAAATGCATGAATGGATGCTAAATGTAAGGCCAAAAGACTACAGTGCATGCTGTAAAAGTATGTAATTTCATGCTCATCAGGTAACCCTTGCTGCTGTTCAATTATCGGTTATTGGGAAAAAGAGAAAAAAAGAAAAATAAAATCAGATGAAGTGGGCCCCACGGACACGTATCAGCCTCACACGCACCAACCGGCTGTAGGTGGTAATAAGGACAAGGTGACCCGGTATATTAAGAGTTGAGGGACATGTTGAGTGAAAAAAAAAGAAAGAGGGACAACAAATGCAAAAACAAAAAAGTGAAGGGACAAGAAAAACTTTTTTACCCTCCACTAACACCTACTCCCCTACATCCTCGGAAACCAACACTACCTAGCCTCCACCCTATTTCTTATAAAACATAAAAAAAGTCAAATAACTATAAACCCACACAATCATTATTAAAACATACCCCTCCCGCCACCTCCCCATCCACCAATCCCCTTCCTCTCTTTTTTACTTTTCTTTTTTTTCTTTTCCCTAAAACATCCTTCTCTCTCTCCCTTCTCCCACTCTTTCTCAGCACCTTCGCACCATGATCGACGTTCTCACTCTACTACCCAGGCCGCTTTTCTACAGCTACCACTCCACTAGCCTTGCTCCTCTCCCCCTTGTTTGCATGCTAGACTCTTGGTTTGGGGATGTCTCATGTTACCTTGTTTTTTTCTAATTTCCTGCTTTATGTATTTTTACTTTGTTGTTGCTTTGCTCTCCCACTTTTGTTGTTGTTGGTGTAGTGAGGACATTGCTTTGTTTGGTTGGGGGGAGGAATTTGCAATTTGTGGCGTTATTTATTTTCTGCATGAACTTATATTGCATGGGCCAAAAAATTTTATATTATTATTTTGGATGTCTGTTTGTTTCGGTTTGTACGCTGCGACTTTGTTCAGTTCTGCTTGCGTTAGTTTAGCAGTGAAAAGATTAGTCTTTTATCTATTTTTGAACTTACACTGAATCAGGTCTTTAAGTACTCAGTAAATACCACATGATAATTCTGATTTTTTATCATATTTTTTCAAAGTGACGTCCTTAGGATTTGGATAGTTTAGAAATTTTAAAACTTCTAAGGAAAAGGAAACAATTAACCTAGAAAAACTCTTACACTTTCATTGAGGCAAAATTTTAGCACAATCTTGACTAGAGACATGATTTAGGCCATCTTGACAAACTTTTGAACCCTCTTTCCCCTTCACTCAAAACGCAAACCTAACCTCATTCAAACCCTTACTTAAGTACTAGTGATCTCTGATTACTGATTTGTGCCCATTAGTGGAGATGCGAGTTTTGAGTTGCCTATGGGATATTGTTTTTAATTGTTTAAATTTCTAAGCTTATCTTTTGAACAACTGATTGTATTGAATGTTTGTGAAAGAATTTGAATCTTGATTGTGTAGTTTGGTGAGCTTTAGACCTGAGACTTTTATGAGCAAATTTTTCAAAGATCGTCTTTTCTGAAGCTAAGTTACATGATGAATTTGAACAGGGTCACACAGATACAAGTCTGAGTAGACAACATCCTTGTGCATATCTTATCTTTCTCCTTGATTTTTCATATTTAGCTTTGCTTGGGACAAGCAAAAGTTCAGGTTTGGGAGAATTTGATATGTGTGAATATCACATACTTAGGAGCATAAGATACCCCTTTGATATGCCGTCGCTTCCACTTATTAATTTATGCTTTCAGGTATCTTTTGTTGCAAAACGGCTTGATTTTCAAAGAATCGAAACCCTCTGAAGAATTCTGGAAAGTTTGGAGCCAATTCATGAAGATTTTTTGACGATGCGTTTTCAACGGCATCACACCGTTGAAACTTGCAGACCGGAACCTGTGCCTTATAATCCTTGCGACAGAAGGATTACTTGTTGGCCAATTAATAAAGTGGCACCGACTTGCTGCTACTCCAAAGGAAATAAAAGATGCTTTTGCTGTGCCAAAGAAGGAGAACTCCTAGAAGAAATTAATTCCTACTTTTTAGTTGTCTTAGCTAGATTCTAGGAATTTAAGTCTAGGATTTCTCTAGAATAAAAAGAAGAATCGGGATGAGCAAAAGGGGACTTTTTCTCTGTCTTTTATTGCCGGTAGCAGCAACTGGAGAAGAGAAGCTCTCTAATCAATTTTCTTTTGTTCTTTATTTCGGTTTGTATTATGAACAAATCCTCCATGTTTATTTTCTTTCTAGCTATGAACTAAACTCTTCATTCTAGATCATAAGGGATGTAGCTGCTTGATTTCTTTTATGGTTTAATTACTCCTCGAACAATTTTCCTATTCGTGTTTCTTGATTGATTTGTGTGTGCTTTATTCAAGGATTGAGACTGGCCATCTTTAGTTCTTGCCTTAGGATTAAACCTAGTACCAACAGAGAGGTTTAATTCTGGAAAAATACAAATCAACCTTGATCTTGATACTGAAAGGTAATAGATTATTGTGGAATTGGTAGCAACACAAAGCATCATCGCTCTTAGGAATAGGTTTGGTCCACGACAGTGGTAAGATTGACCTCTGAGACGAAATTATACCTCCAAAATTCGATAATTTCACCCTAGGTTGTTTCCCATCAAGAAAACGAGCAGAAAGTTATAGATTTTTAGCGAACAATGTCGTCCCGTTCGTAGACATGGAACAGAGCCACCCTATTAGCAAAGTCTATAGGAAAATTAAGGCATAAAAGGATAGAGTAGTGAGCCCCGATTGAGCTAGACCTTCCATAATCTGATCTTTTCATATAATTCTCAATTTATTTGCGTTACACATGTTGATTTTAATTTTGACTCACAATCATCAAATTGATACCTCTTTTACTGTTTCAGCTTAACGTAGTGAGTCTGTTGATTAGTTATTTTTCCTAATCCCTGTGGATACGACCTTGTATGCTATCTTGATCTGTGCACTTGCAGATTTGACACATCAAAAATCAACTCTAAAGTTGGACTCTTCACTTTCTAAAGACAAGCAGAACAATTTTAACAGCTTCTTTGAGCTCGTTGAGCCACCGCATCACTACCGGCTGACCATTCTGCTTCTCCTCAGCACCATCAAGCAACCCACAAACGGTTATCATAGTCAACTTCAACCTCTCCCGAAGCTGAGGGTTCAGTTTTCGGCTGCTCTTGAAGAAGCCCACTACATCGCGAGAGGCCAACCTTTCTAGCAGAACATTGAAGACCGACCAGAGTAATGCTCCCCCACCATTGCTACAGCCATGGTCAACAGCTTGTTCCTGCCATTTTTTTGTTTTTGTATTTTTTCAGGAAATTAGCTAGTACGAAAAATAAATTAGGCCAAATGATGCAAACTTAGCGAGAAGAAGAGAGAAAATGGAGATCTCTGTTTGCAGAGAACGATTGATGGATCAAGTCAACGTCAAGGGACAGAAAGTTCAAGGAAAAGCAATTTGTCTTGATGCCATAAAGGCATAAACAACTATACAGTTATAAAATTGGGGGATTAATAAAATTGGAGAGCAGTAGTAAAGCTACTAAAAGAAAGAAATAAGACTCCAAATGTCAATGTTTTATTTGGGAACAACATGACAAGAATTACACGAACTTTTTTACGAGCGGTGAAGTTACAAAGGAGCAAGAAAGAATGCTATATGAATAGGAAAATATGTGGTATCTAATGTACACAACTAAAGGCCCTAAAGCGTTCCAACCAAGAAAAACTTTAATGTCTGTGTTTGCTTCTCCATGAACTGTTTGTATTCATTTGCAATGATCAAGGTCCACTACAGTAGTGGCAGACCGGGGCCAATAAAAGTTGTCTGCATGCTATTGATAAATTCGAACATGGTAAAAATGAATTTTACTGAACGATAATAGTGACGTTCACATAATTTATTTATAACGCTCCCCCTTGAATGTCATTGCACCTTAGATAGAATACGCTTGGAAAGAATTGCCTCATTAAAAATCTTACAAAGTAAAACCCAGTGGGATAAAAACTCGGTGAAGAAAAAAAGAGTGCAGTGCGTATTCTACTCCCCCTGATTTTGGCATCCATTGATATCTTGAACCTGCAGTAAACCAATCTTCTTTATTAACTCTTCAAAAGTTGAAGTAGGAACTAATTTTGTAAAAAAAATCTGTCAGATTGTCACTTGAACGAATTTGTTGAACTCAAATATCACATCTCTTTCGAAGACCATGAGTGAAAAAGAACTTTCGTGATATATATTCTGTTTGATTACCTTTGATGTATCCTTCTTTCAATTGGCAATGAGACAACATTATCTTCGAAAATTGTTATTGAAGCATTTTTTTTCTCATTATCTAATCCGCATGAATCTCGAACATATCGCGTCGTTAATCGTAGCTAAACATATTATCCACTGGCTTCATGTATGGTCACAATTCTACATGATTTGAAGAAGTGGCACTGATACTTTACTTTATAGGTCCCCATGATATGGTATTTCCTCCATGTGTAAAGAAGTAGCAAGTATCTCCCTATACTTTATGTCGATAAANTTTTTTTCTCATTATCTAATCCGCATGAATCTCGAACATATCGCGTCGTTAATCGTAGCTAAACATATTATCCACTGGCTTCATGTATGGTCACAATTCTACATGATTTGAAGAAGTGGCACTGATACTTTACTTTATAGGTCCCCATGATATGGTATTTCCTCCATGTGTAAAGAAGTAGCAAGTATCTCCCTATACTTTATGTCGATAAAAAACGTAAGGATAAATGCATATATTGGGGTCCGTACTATTTAAGTTGTCCCTTTCAGGGGGGGTCTATACTATTTTATGTCCCTTTTGTATACCCATACTATTGGATATCGTCCCTTTTAGGGGTCTGGGTCAGCGCCCATCTGACATGGACTGCCCGGGCAGAGACTGAGTCAAACATGCGATAGATGAACGACACGTGGCAACGCATGAGCGCATGTATCACACATGTTGCCAGCACGACTTGTGGGGCCCACTTCTCTTTTTCCTTCTGAAATCATTTTTCGTTACTTCCATTTTGTTAAGAAATTAAATAAGTTAAATTAACAAGAAAAAAAAGGCTAAGCTCCACTTATCAAAACAATCAACAGAGGCACCCTTCAATTATAACCCAAAAAATGAAAACGATCAGCAGAGCCTCAATTCGATGAAAACCTCCAAAACATGAACCCTAAGCTGCCAATTCCCTGATCCCTCAATCACTCCTTATGTTCTTCCACATAAAGTCCTAATTGGTTCGTGCCTCCTTTCTTTCCTTTCAACAAGATGTCGAGAAACTCTAGTAGTTCGAGTGCATCATCAAAGTCCTCTACACCACTGCATCGGTCAGCTAAAGAAGCATGAGTGAAGAAAAGAATTAAATCTATTGGCAAGCAGAGGGCCGATTTCGATTATGAAGGGGGCAACATGAACTGTTTATGCAGGCTAAAGACTGGAGGTGGATTTCGTGGACTAATCCACGCCCAGCGATGAGGTTTCATCGATGCATCGTTTATGGATTTTTTCAGTGTTGTTGATGCTAACGGTCGTAGCTAGATTTAGGGCGTCAAGCTCCTTTTTCCTGAGGGTGTCAAGCTCCAACTGAGTAATGCAGCAGCTACCGATGCAGATCCTATGATGAAGTCCCACATCTGAAGTGAGTGAGAGAGGTCTTGGGCATATATGCACCTAACAGGTGGCTACCTACTTCAAGCTTAAGTTTTTGGGCCATGTAGTTTCGATCCAGCTTTGGAGGTTATTCAGCGCTAGTCGACTACTTAATGTGATGACCAAGTCCCACATCGGAAGATGGAAATTGATAAATTCCGTCAGTGCTCGGACGTGTGAGAATGGGTGTCCTGATTGCCTGGTCCTTTATACAAAAATTAGTAGGATGAAATTAAAAGAAAACACCATTATCTTGAGTAAATTTCTGCACAGAGAGAAGAGACTTTGTGAAAGAAGGGACATGTAGATATTAGATAAGCAAAGAGATTTGGCTGGAGCATGAAGATAAGCGCCATTCCCAACTTGGAGTGAATTGGCTCCTGAATAACTATCATAGTGATAGAAGTTATTAAAATCCGGTGTCACATGATGCGTTGCACCATTGTTTAGAAACCAAGTGGCTGGACTTGAAACTGGAGGTGAGGGTGGAATAACGCTTTGAACAACATGGGCACTTAGTGCAACTGCGCTGGTAACACTGCCATGGCGCATGACCAAAACGACCACAGAGCTGGCAACAGATACGAACAGAATCTGGGTTCCACTGTGGGCGAGAATTCCGGCCACGACCATAGGATTGGCCACGACCACCACGACCACGTGAAAAGCCAATAGATGTTTATATTCCATTTTCAAGCCCTTAAAAACATAGACATTAAAGTCATTGAGAGGAAGGGGCTTACCAGAGGCAATCATCTCATCAGGAAGCCGTTTTGCTCGATTCAGAAAGCGTAAGGCTAGTTCATCAGCCACTTGCTCAAGACACTGGAGAGCCATGTGAAAAGCCATGACCCGAATATTGTTTTGGGAAGCAAGAGATTCTTCAAGAGCGATCCATGCGTCACGGGCAATCTTCTTGTTGACAACAATAGAAAGTACCTCGACTGTTACAGAGGACAGGTTGACACTCAATATGAGGCTGTCTTGTTGAACCCAACGCTGATGACTGGGATTGGGCTGCGGTAGGTCTCCATCATTGATAGGTAGAATAGTAGGGTGGGGCACGGACAGGTGCCATCTATGTATCCCATCACATCTTGACCAACCAAATAGGGCTCCATTTGTATCTTCCAAAACACATAATTGGTCTCCGTTAGCTTAATGGAAATTTGATGGTGAGTTTGGGACAAAGAGTGAGTGACTGGTTGCAGAATGGCACCAGAGATCTGAGAGCTACGGGGAGATTTAGCCATGGTGGAGGACTCAACTTCTTTGGGATCAATTTCAGCCACACTATGGCTATGCTACCTTATAGAGACAGAGGAATATAATTTGAAATGGAATACATCAACTGATGTTCCTGGTACTGTTAGCATTTATCAACACAAGATCATCATTATCTCTAATAGTATGGACTGAGTTCCAGGTACATCATAAATTAGAAGAGCCAGACATCCATCAGGTGGATGATCTAGGTGGGTAGCAGCAAGAGGGCCAAGAAGAGCCGTAGAAGAGAGCCAATCTGCACTTCGGCAACATATTTTTCTATATGTGAGCCACAACCAACGGGACATAGTAGTTTGCGGTCTTTAATTGGTGAGGCGATGGCGTGCTCTACAATGCATCAGAATGTTCTTGTGGCTAGCCTCCAATGAATTTCTTCCTCACTAATTCTCGCCTGTATCGGCACCAATGGTGAGAATTCACAATAGTGACTAAGGATAAGAACATAGCTTGCATCAAACAATATAGTACGTAGCACACATCATGTCTTAGTAAAAGCAATAAAAGTCTTATTACAGCAAACATAGCTTGCATCAAACAAGAGCACACTAGCACAATACATGATCATATCAGGGGGAAACAACATGCAGATCTATCGAAACTACGTAGTTAACTTGGTCCTAGCTAGCTAGATTTGGGGCGTCAGGCTCCTTTTTCTTGAGGGTGTCAAGCTCCAACTGAGTATTGCAGCAGCTACCAACGCAGATCCCACCAAAAGGAGGAAGGCAGAAACATCCAGCGCAACAGTTGTCCCAAAAGATGTTGCAAGTGGTAAGCGGGCACTTACAGTCAGCAATAGCAGAAGGAGCAAAGACGGACAGAAATAGCAGCACTATCATCACAACCACCGAAACACCCTTCTCCCTATTCTCCATTGCTCTTCTCTTTTCTTCTTCTTTTTCCCCCTCTGTTATCTTCCCCTTGTAGCTTTGACGTTTTGGTGGAACCGGTGATGCTTATAATTGCTTGAGCTAGTTCTTTCTTTTATACCCAAAAAGGGACCAAAAACAACAGCTGTAGTGAAGCATTTTTTTCATTTTTTAAATCTCTCTCGGGAGAAAGAAAGAAAAATAAGGAAGAATTGTTTATATCTGCCACTCTTTAGAGTATCAAGCTTAGAGTCAGCTCTGCAGCGGCCACCAAAGCAGCTATAGCCACATTCGGTACCGCAAGAGTTGTCAGAACCCAAGAGTTGCTGCTATTGCTCCTTTTACGCTTCTTGGTCTTACAGTGGTGCTATTGCTATTATATGCCCTTTTGCGGTCTGATTATAAGCTTTGCTTATTCCCTGGGTTAGAGTAATAAAGTCTTGCACGATTACAGTTTTGGATAGTTTAGTCATCTCACAAACAGAAAAGAGTTAATCCGAGTGCAAATATACATATATAAACCTGTGTAACACCTTAGGCAGGTAGAGGAGTACTGGTCTAGCTAGAATTCAGCTTAAATCACAAGGAAGGTAACGTTGGTCAACCTAGCTAGCAATTTGCATTTAATTTAATCTAGGCAATGGCATTTTGTATCAATTTGAAATTTATGGTGTTTTTTTTTAAAAAAAAAAGAAAAAAACTGTTCATGTATGCATTCCCACCTGCTGACGTATGATGGAGTTCGTCATAAATGTGCATTTTTAGGGGTAAACCAGGAGAAATATATAATATATGTATAGAAACAGTATCCACGGCCACCTAAGGATTGAGAAAGATAAGAATACAAAATGGCGTGAGATGCTAGGGATACGCCATATTTGAAGCCGACAGTGCCAAAATTCAACTCAAATCATGTGGCCATCCAGCCATATCAAAACCAAAAACATTGACTTCTACCGTTCTACGTTCAATTTCGTGCAAATAAAATACATTGAGCTTGAATATGTTCTTAAAAAATGAACTAATGAACCGTGTTAGATGTGATTAGTATTATTAATTTACTGTTTGAGATGTTTGTTAAATATGTGATTAGAATCTAAATTAGAAAATTAATTGAGTAAATCGCATATATAAGGTCCGTACTATTTTAAAAGTATCGTTTGGGAAACTGTACTGTTTCTTGTCCTTTTTACGGGTCCGTATTTTTATTTTTCATTCCTTTTAGGGATCTCGGGAGCCCTCTGATGACGTGGACTGGATGAGACCCCTAAAAGGAACGAAAAAATAAGAGTATAGACCCGTAAAAGGGACAAAAAATAGTACAAACCCCCAAACGATGCTTTTGAAATAGTACAGACCATATATATGCGATTTATCCCTTCTCAAGTCGATCGGGAAGGAGACACTACTGCTATTGTGAGCAATTTAATAAATTTTTTCTATTAACAATTTAATAAATTAAATTTGTATTACAGAAATTTGAAATACTTTTTTATAATAAAAAATACATTGTGGACAATGTGTGCAGCACATGCGTCTCACGCGCTGCCACATGCAAAAAAAAAGAGGTCCGTGTGCCTCACCTCTGGGCCGGGCAGTCCAATGTATATCATATTGTGAGGACACGACCCAAAATTAATTGAGCCTGCTGTGAACACCCAAATTTGATCCACGGAAATTTTACTAAATGAGACTTTGTACATGTGTAGACTTAGGATCAATGAGATGATTTGGTCCAAGGTTCAAGCATGATATGAATTTTAATTTAGTAGAATCAATGTATTTTGATGACATAAATCTTTATGCACTTAAATCCTAGGATTAATGAGATGATTTAGCCTTAGGAATAAACATATAATAAAGTTTATTTGCATTAAGATATATTTGGGCCCTTTTTATTTGTTTTTACCCGATAATAATGAGATGATTTATTCTTAGGTTAGGAATGAATTTAAGGGCCCAAATTAAATATTCTCCAGAGTTTGTCCAGCCCATTAACACATTTCTTGCAGATCAATTTTAGCTCTGATTTTCGTTGAAAATCAGAGTTAATTATCATTTAATTAGATTATGTGTTTTTGGTATGATTTTGGGTGTTAATGGGTAATCTTTTGATTATGGAATGATTTGAGGGAGTAATGACCAAGTAATTGAGTGATTTTTCGGTAGATTAGGGGTTGATTACGCGGTAGGATCGAATCAGGCCAGAATTAGGGGGATTGGGGGATCGAAAAGGAAAGAACGGGTGAAACGCGGGGCGACCGGCGACCATCTCGCGAAGACCGCCAGTTGCCAGCGGGCATCCACACAAGACCGCCGGTGGATGACCGCCGGCAATAACGGTCATCTCCCTCCAGAATCCTCAATTTTTCCGATTTTGTTTCTTTTTCGATCCTACGCGGTTTTGGACCAAGATTTTCGGGCATAATCTCCACCATTAAGCAGGTCCACGCCCCTAGGCTTCCCAGAACACTATAAATAGGACCCCTCACACACATTTCAAAGGACACACAACATTCCTCACATACACACTCATAAGCTCTTCTTGCTTGGAGAAACTCTACCTCTCCAAGCCTAGAAATATTTTCTAAGGCAGAAACTCTGGAGGATTTTCGTGGGGAGCAGCAAGCAGCAGTCTAGCAAGGAGGAGTCAAGAAGAGGATCAACCATAGAGCTAAGGAGTGGCAAGAAGGTGGGTGTCGAACTCAACCCATTACAAGGAGCTAGAGGAGGGCTACACAAGGTAATCCTAAATCCCTTTTTGATTGATTCTGGCAGATTGATTGTTGATGCTTTTGATGGTGTAAGTGGCCGATTAGTGCCATGTTTAGAACTACGTGGCTTTGACCCCGGTTACTCAGGTACGTAGGTAGTCTCGGTTTCACAACGGGATGCAAGCCAAGTCTTTTCCTCCCCCCCTTTCTTTGTTTTCCACGTTTGCATACTTGCACACTTGCACAAGGCGCACTTTCCTCTTTGATTGCACAAGATTTCGACCCAACATGGATGGGTACCTAACACCTTCCCATCCGTGACGGACCCCCGATCCCATATCTTTGGTTCGCCATGACCATGTTGCCTAAAGCATCATTTGAGGGTTTTCCCTAAGTTTTGTCCCTAATAAAACTTAGGTGGCGACTCCAATGATGTGGGATTGACCCGAGGAAGAAGGTGAAAGGAATAGGTGAATAGGCCCAAGGGATTTTGTGTCGGGTATTCACAGTTGGCGACTCCACTGGGGAAGTAGTGGGTTTAAGAAATCTTGTGCAATCATAGAGCTTTGTGTGCCTTTTTATTTGTCATCTTAAGTGCCCTGCATTCATGATGATTTGTGTGAAGCCTTTACCGTAAGAGGGCGAGGGAAGCCAAGTCCACCACATACTTTCTTTAAGTGATGGTGGCTTGCATGAACCCGTTTCTTGATGCTTAGCAATGATGGGGATTAACTGGCCTCGGACCTCACGCGATATCCATTATCACATGTGAGTAGGTCAACCTATTCCCTAGCGGCAGTCTTTTGGCCCCCAACCAGCTGCATACCCTGAGCATCTCATGCATTATGAATCAATAAGTGGTACGTGCATTTGGGTGTATATTGTTGTGAATTCAAGTAATTGCAAATAGAGTGCCTCCATCATATTCTTTACCCCCGGAAGAGAGAAGGAGTGATCCCTTGGGTACCCAGAGTTCTCACCCTTCCCCCCCCCCTGTCTCTCAATGTCAGAGCAAGATGAGTAAAGATGGCACTGCCAAGACGAATGTGGCCTTGGAATCCCTACTGCAAGACCCGGCTGTGAGGGATGCACTGATGATTCTCAAACAAGGAATTGCGTCCCCAGGGAGTAATGGGGGACAAGCCTCGAAACATGATGATGATGATGAAGCGACATGGGGCGTTGGTTCGATGGCACAAGGAGTCAAAGGAGAGGAACAAAGACGTAAAATGGTGGAAGAATTATTGAAGACCATGAAGAAGAAGGAAGATGATTGGAACCTGGATCGCTTGTCCTTATTCCCTGGAGCCCGGTTACCCGATAAGTTCAAGATGCCCGACATTGAGAAGTTCAACGGAACATAATGCCCCACAACCCACTTGAAGATTTATATGAGGATGTTGCAGCCTATGGGATAGGACCAGAATTGATGGTTCAATTATTCCAAAGAACTTTATCGGGGGCAGCCTTGAAATGGTTCATGACTTTAGATGAGAGCAAGGTGAACAAATGGGAGGATATTTGTAAGGAATTCCTGAATCAATATGGCTATAACACTGGGGTGGATGTCACAAGGAGGGACTTAGAAACGACCAAGCAAGGCACTCAAGAGAGTTTTTCAACCCTCAATTCAAGATGGCGCGACAAGGCCTCCCAAATGGTGAGCAGACCGGCCGAAGAGGATCAAATACAAATGGTTATGGAGAACCTGCAGCCGGCTTACTATGATCGCATGGTTGGCAATTATTATGCCAAATTCAAGGCCCTTGTCGGGGCAGGGGCGCAAATAGAGGAGGCCATCAATTAGGGAAAAATCAAGGTTCCAGCAGATACCTCAGCATTTAGAAAGAATCCAAGTGTGGCTCTGGGGAAGAAGGCCGCCGGAGTAAATCACATGGCCGCTCAGATTGAACCCAAATTGAGAGAATTCTTCTCTTTGCCCATCCCTTTTGGGAAGATGTTCAAGAAGTGTGTAGAGGAAGGACTGCTACAACCCCTAGAGCCTAAGCCTGGCTCACTTTTTGGAAGAGATCCAAGAAGATATTGCGAGTTCCACCAAATGATAGGCCACACCACGGACGAGTGCATTCAGCTTTGCCACGAGATTCGAGACTTAGACGGGGAAGATTGTTTCATGCTCAGTAGTGACCAAGGAAAAGAGAAAGGGAGATTCACAAGAATTATCACCCAAGACACCTCGCAGACAGGTAGGAACTGGGAGTGGTACAAAACAAGCATTATCTTCAAATCAGACGAAGAAGAAGCCGGCATGAACCTTTACATAACCTCGGAATCCGAGCATGAATCAGATATAGATAGTGAGTCTGAAGATGTAACTGAGGAGTTAGACCATGATCACCTTGATTTTGGCTTTTCCCATTCCAAAACCTTGGAAAATGATGATGTATCCATATCCCAAAGTAATGAAACGAGGCACTCTTTTGCTTACTTGGATGTTTTCTGTGATAATATTTATCGCATGCGTAATATGTGTGAATGTAATGAGATGAATGAACTCCCGGATCCTGTCAAAATCAACCTAGGTACTGAGATTGATCCAAAGATCACAAGGATTGGTACGACTCTTGATGGTACAATTCAAGATGACTTAGCAGCTTTAATCAGGGAGTATGTGGACGTGTTTGCATGGTCCTATGAAGATATGTCGGGTATTGATCCGGCCATTGCTCAGCATCGGATTCCTCTTTTTCCTAACACCAAACCCATAAAGCAGAAAGCTTGCCGTCTCCAACGAAAGCTTGCCGTCTCCTACCTCAGTGGGCCTTGAAGGTGAAGGAAGAAGTTGAGAAGCAGATTTGGGCCAGGTTTCTAGAAGTGATTGAGTACCCTGAATGGTTGGCCAACATAGTGTTGGTTCTAAAAAAGGACGGAAAAGTAAGAATGTGTGTAGATTACCGAGATTTGAATAAAGCCTCCCTCAAAGATGAGTTCCCACTGCCACACATTGATCTGTTGGTGGACGCAACGGCCGGACACGCATTGCTATCCATCATGGATGGGTTCTCCGGGTACAACCAAGTAAACATGGCGCCAGAAGGTAAGCATAAAACATCCTTCCGAACAAAAAGGGGCACATTTTGCTGTAAAGTCATGCCTGTTGGATTAACCCACGCCGGAGCAACATACCAAAGGATGGCTACCACACTCTAACATGACATGATGCACAAAGAAGTTGAGGTCTATGTGGATGACATGATTGTGAAGTCGGAAACTCAGGAATCCCATGTGTCTAACCTAAGGAAGTTCTTCGAGAGATGTCGGGGGTTCGGCATGAGAATCAACCCATAGAAGTGCGTCTTTGGTGTTCAAGCGGGGAAGTTGTTGGGCTTCATGGTGAGCAAGCGGGGCGTAGAAGTGGACCCCTCCAAGATCAAAGCTATTCAAGAAATGCCATCTCCGAAGAGTGAGAAAGAAGTCCGAAGCTTTCTTGGGCGGATACAGTACGTCAGCCGTTTCATTGCCCAGCTTTCCAGCATTTGCGCGCCTATTCACCGCTTACTCAAAAAGGGGGTTCCAGTTAGATGGGATGACAAGTGTCAAGAGGCTTTCGAGCAAATCAAGAAACATTTGTCCAACCCTCCAGTGCTCCAACCTCCCAGGCCCGAGAAACCTTTGTTATTATACTTGACAGTCATGGAAGAAGCCATTGGTGCAATACTAGCTCAGTATTTACCGGACTCCCGCACTGAGACCACCATTTACTATTTGAGCAAGAAGTTCAATGGATACGAATTGGATTACAACGTGGTAGAGAAGACTTGTGTGGCACTCACATGGGCCTGTCAAAAGCTTCGGCACTACTTCATCTCTTTTGAAGTCTTACTCATCTCTCGGATGGATCCCATCAGGTACTTAATAGAGAAACCCATACCGAGCAGCAGCACAAACAGATGAGTCACAATTCTATCACAATTCGACGTTCGGTTTGTTTCACAGAAGGTCGTCAAGGGAGGCGCCATAGCTGATTTCTTAGCTTCTCAACCAGTAGGGAGTGATGAGAGGTTTGAACCACAATTCCCGGATGAAGAAATTATGAACTTGGAGACACCGAGATGCATTTCGACGGGGCAGCTAACACGAGTGGCTTTGGGACGGGAGTGGTTCTTTTGTCTCCTGATAGGGTGACCTACCCAATCTTGTGTAAATTGGAATTCAAGGCAACCAACAATGTGGCTGAATATGAAGCATGCATCATCGGCTTAGAGACGGCACTCAACCTAGGGATCAAGCAGATAAGAGTATTCGGTGATTCAGCCCTGGTAATATTCCAGGCAAAAGGAGAATGGAAAATCAAGGAAGAAAAGCTGGCACCTTATCATGATCACCTACAGACCTTAGCTTCTAAATTTGAGGTGATTGATTTCCAGTATGTACCAAGGAGAGACAACCAATTTGCCAACGCATTAGCTACACTTTCATCGATGATGGGAAAGCCAAACAATGCCATCATTTTGCCTTTGACAGTCTGGAGGAGAGACAAACCATCCTTCCATCGGAGTGAAGAGCCAAGTGAATCGTGGTTCCAGGGCTACCTGAACCAATTGAACCCCAACGAGCCCCCCACCACTACAAAGATAGATCAACCATCACATGGCTCTCACCACTACAAAGATAGATCAACCATCACATGGCCAGACAGGGGACGACGATGACTTAGACCATTGGTATAAGGACATACTAGAGTAACTTAGGGAAGGGACATTCCCTAAGGAAGCAACGGTTGAAGAGAAGAAGAATCTGAGGAGATTGGCTGGGGGATATGTCATATGTGCTGGGAATCTTTACAAAAGACATGCTACGGGGATGTACTTGTTATGCGTAAATGCAAGAGAGGCGGGGCGAATCATGAAGGAAATCCATGAGGGAGATGGAGGTCCACATCTGGGAGGGGACATGTTGGCTCGAAAAATATTACAATTAGGATATTTTTGGACAACAATGGAGGCTGACTGTGCAAAATTTGTAAAATATTGCCACACATGTCAAGTCCATGGGAAGCTGCAGCAAAAATTGCCATTACAATTGACACCTATGTCTTCACCTTGGCCCTTCTCCACATGGGGCATTGATGTCATCGGGAAGATAACCCCAAAAGCCACAAATGGACACGAGTTCATATTGGTGGCCATTGACTACTTTTCCAAATGGGTGGAGGCTGAGTCATATGTCGAGCTCACATCTAAGAAGGTGGCCAAATTTATCCGCAACAACATTATTTAACGCTATGGCATCCCACATGAGTTGATATCGGATAATGGTTCAAATTTCAAAGCTGATGTCGAGAGGTTATGCCAGAAATTTGAAATTAAGCGTCATAAGTCTTCGCCCTATTGACCTCTAGCCAATGGTGCAGTCGAAGCTGCCAATAAAAATATGAAGGTCATCCTAGGAAAGATGATATCCACGCACAGAGAATGGGCAGAAAAATTGCCATTGGCTTTATGGGATTACCGGACCTCCATCAGATCTTCCACGGGCGTGACTCCATATTCTTTAGTATATGGCATTGAAGCGGTATTACCCGTAGAACTCGAAGTATAGTCATTAGGAGTGGCCCTGGAAAGTAAGCTTCCTGAAACAGAATGGGTGCAAGAAAGACTGGATCAATTGGCATTGTTAGATGAAAAGAGGCTGACAGCCTTGTATCATGTACAAGGATACCAAAGGAGGAAAGCTCGAGCTTTCAACAAAAGGATCAGGGAAAGAGGATTGAGAGAAGGGGATCTGGTGCTAAAAGAGGTAAGACAACCAGTGCATGACCGCAAGGGCAAGTTCAAAGCAAAGTGGATTGGACCTTATGTCATCAAGGAGATTCTACTGAAGGGAGCAGCAAAATCCGAGATTTGGACGGAAATGAGTTTCAAGAGCCGGTCAACTTGGATCAATTAAAAAAGTATCATGTGTAATTTGAACTGATGCAAAAAGAACTACGTAGACCTGATTCCATCCGCTCGAAAAAAAAAAAGAAAAGAAAGCGATAAGCCATGGATACGTAGGAAGCCCAACTCGGGTCCGGTCACTTTACTAATAAAAGATCAAAGGTTGACGAGAAAGGAAATGGGAGTTTATTCACTCGTTTATTTTGCATGCATTATACATGTCATGAATACTTACCTAAGTAAAACGTCTAAAGTACGCTTAGGTATCCTCTTCATGATTACTGGGGGACACAGGTTCTTGACGAATGTTCGATCCCAGGAGTCTATCTCTGTAACCAGAGAGGATTCGTTCGGTCTCACTCACACTCTTCTTCAACCACCTTTGATAATTCAAAGAAGAATAGGGATTGACGATGTTACAAACCTTCATCTTCGTGGGAAGACTCCAATACCCTTGCAAGAGCTTTATAGTGCGACCATCCATTAACCTATCCAAAGGCGGACGACGGAGAGGAGGAATCATCTGATCATGCCCAAACTGTCGTGCTACCCTGGATGGATGATAAAAGGTTGTCCGAAGAACTCCTGGAAGCACCACAACCTTGTGACCAACTGTATGGATGGTCACTTCTTGCATCTTGAACCAAGGGCAATGCTACATAACCTGATATTCCTCAAAACACTTCATGAAAACCACCCATTCCTTGATAGAAGGGGGAGCAAGGGAAAGGACCCGTTCTTGATATCCCATCGAAGTATACAAGTCCAATCTTGGAGGATGGATTAGTTTAAGGTGATCACACAGCCACATCTACGGGAAACAAATTCATGGGTTAAGGAAGGAGAAAAGGATGAGTCCCGAAGATGCATGAAAGCTAGAGGCGATACCTGAAGAACTAAGGGGGAATCAGTCAAGGGTTTGTCCTAACAGGCTGCCAAGACGTCCAAACAGGCAAGAGTTTCGCCTAAGACAACAGGCACTATATTGTGACCGTTGAACGATTTGGCCACTAGCGCACCTACACTTAGAGGGCATACACCAGAGCGACCAGTCAGTAAGAACTCACGCACCATCGTAGAGCCAGGGCGTGATAATGATCCTTTTTCCATGATGCATCACATTCGAGGTACCCACGTGACACAACATCGACGGAGTATTGATCAACCAAGGGCGACAAGTTCATATGTGCATCCTTACCTAACAAATATACCATCTGTCCCTCTGTAACGGACAAGAATACACAAACCTCAGATTTGGTCACTGCAGCAGGGGAAACTATGGCAATATCATCTTCTATCTAGGTTTCAAGGAGTGCACAGAATTCATCCACCAACGGACAGAGTTCCACCATGGAAGGGCCGAAGCGGAACACACGGCGATCATGATCCCAGAACATAGCTGCAGCATGAATTAAGTTCTCTTTAACCTTCACTTCAGCTAGGTTAAACAAGGCAGAAAGCCCTGGTAGCTTGAAATCAGGGAGACGCGCTTGGGGGACACTTCCCATCCAATAGAGCATTCTAGCACGGAAATCTTCACTCATGGCTACTTTAGATGTATTTGAAAGAGATTCTAACGAGTTATAAGGGTCTCTAGGTACCCAAGGCTTTATTTATATTACTCCAGGGTCGGTGGAATTTGTGGAAACCCTAAAGCCCAGGCCTGAAGACCGAAAAGGAAAGATCCGGAGGCCATGACCGCCACGACCGGTGGTCATGTCGTGAAGCCCGCCACTGTAGGCGGTCATCCACGCAAGACCGCCGTGTTTGGCGGTCATTAATCCACACCCCGGTCAGCAGTGTGTGGGCCCCGCCCGGAGAATTCCAAAAAACAATCTGAGAAATTTTAGGGAGAGAGAAAATAAAAAAAGAAGAGAGAAGAAAGAAAGGGATGTACCCGCTTATTAGGGAGCAAATTTTTCACCTGAACAAGGAGCACCTATCGACACTTTACTTGAATTTGCAATAGTAAGTGTTTTATGTACTATACATGCATGATTTGCCAAAAATATTTGTGCATAAGGGCACATTGCCTCCACTTATTCTAATTACCATGGGCACGAGAAACCCATTCCTTGTTTACTGTCGAGTTGAAACACACGGGGACAACTAGTAAAACCAAGGCACATTGAACCTCATCTTTAGAACCGTGACGGGATACTAGGGGCTTCTCCCCGCTTTTTAGTTTGTGTGTCTCAAGGTACATGGCGCATTTGATTAGGTGTTCTAGGGGCATGGAATCCAGACACATCCAACCCAGAACTTAGGAGAGCCCAGTCAAAAGCCGTAGACCTAGTCTTCGCAACCTGGTAAGATGAGATAAGAGAGATGAAAGGGTCTAGACCGGAGAGTAGCCAGCCTAGCAAACTCAGTCATGAAAGAGACCAGGGAGGAGTGAACCTAATCAGAGGAGAAGATGGAAGAGTCCGGTCAAAGCCGAAGGCCCGGCTATTGCAAACCCAAGAAATGAGAGGTAAGGTATCCATACATGAATATAGCCAGACATAAAGAGCGGAACCCAAGTATGAGGAATTCAGACCCGGGTGTCTAAACATGAGAACCAGTAAGCCAGGCGACCAGACCCTGCAAACCTTGAGAATGAGCCGACCTTGAGACATACAAGTCAGAAGCCAGGAACCCTGTTCTCGTAAACGATGAGATGAGGAGACTAGACGGAAACCGAATACCCACAAACCTCGACACGAGGTAACACCCAGACAAAAGATGAGATGCCTAAACCTCGGCATGAGGTAATACCCGAACATGAGATGAAATGCACAAACCTCGGCATGGGGTAGCACCCAGACTAAGACGGTCAGGCCAACGACCCGATAGATAAGACGATTCTACCACCTCGGGATGAGAAGATTCCCGAAAATATGGGATGAGATGATTCCCATATTCTAGGGCCAGTCCCTCAAACCTCAGGATGAGATGATTCTTGAGAAATCTGGGATGAGATGATTCCCAGAAACTGAGGGCCAGTCCCTCAAACATTCGGGATGAGATGATTCCCGGAGTGGAGCATGGAATGCTCCAAACCATAGCACACACCACGAGCATCAATCATTCAAATTTGGTTGTTCTTGTCTTACGTTGTTTCGTCCTTAATTCATTATGACTCATCAACGAGGGGCATTTGTGAACACCTAAATTTGACCCACAAAAATCTTACTAAATGAGACTTTGTACATGTGTAGACTTAGGATCAATGAGATGATTTGGTCCAAGGTTCAAGCATGATATGAATTTTAATTTAGTAGAATCAATGTATTTTGATGACATAAACCTTTATGCACTTAAATCCTAGGATTAATGAGAAGATTTAACCTTAGGATAAAACATATGATAAGGTTTATTTGCATTAAGCTACATTTGGGTCTTTTTTATTTGTTTTTACCCGATAATATTGAGATGATTTGTTCTTGGGTTAGGAATGAATTTAAGGGCCCAAATTAATTATTCTCCAGAGTTTGTCCAGCCCAATAACACATTTCTTGCAGATCAATTTTTGCTCTGATTTTTGTGGAAAATCAGAGTTAATTATCATTTAATTAGATTATGCATTTTTGGTATGATTTTGGGTGTTAATGGGTAATATTTTGATTATGGAATGATTTGAGGGAGTAATGACCAAGTAATTGAGTGATTCTGGGTAGATTAGGGGTTGATTATGCAGTAGGATCGAATCGGGCCTGAATTAGGGGGATTGTGTCACGCACTAGGATTTCAAAGGCACACATGAGTCCTAGTTTGAGCCGGTGTGCGTGTGGGCTGGCCCATTCTGACTTGGACTAGGGTTGGCCGCCTTAAGTTTGAGTTGGCGTGGACAAGTAAGGAGATACCTAGCCTAGGAAGGATTCCTCTTACTTGTAGGGAAAGTTAGCTGGAACCTTACGGTACCTATTATATATAGGATGTGTGAGGGGGAGTTGTTGGGCATGTATTGTTGTTGATGTTTATTAATAATAATACTGAGTCTTCTCCCATATTTTTGTGTTGCCGATTTCTCTATCTCTTTTATCCGTGTGATTGTTGTTAGGTTGACAAGCCTTTGGCTTGACCGTACGGGCTGTTGCTGCGCATCTTCTCTGTGCCCGTGACAAGTGGTAGAGGAGCTTTTCACGTTTTGTTCTGAAGGCGAGGGCTTGGGGGCTGCTGGTTCTGTCGACTAGGAGTTGGTGCCGTTTGGCGCGCCTACTGGTGCGATTGGCACACCAAAATTGTCGCTGTGGCTCGCGCAAGAAAAGTTCTTTAGAATCGAACTGTGGGCTGGAACTCTACGAATTTTCTGCCCTAATCGACAAGGGTAAAGACGGATTGTAGGTGCTGAAGCTGCTTAACAAGGAGGGTTGACCAAATCAGGTTTGGTTCTTTTTATATAAAAAGTTGACTTGATTATTTGGTGGATTGTGAATTGTTTGGATTGTTTGGGTACTTGCCAATTGTGGGTTTTTGCTGGTCGATTTGTGTTGGTGTGGAAGATTGGTGTTCTTTGCTGATCCTTGGGTACACGCTTCTGGTTTGTATCAAGGGTGTCGACTTTTATTACTCTAATATTGGTTGACTTGTGTGTTCTTGTTACGGAATAATCACACTTTGTTGGAGATTGTTTTGAAATTTTGGTTTAGGGATGGTTAATACGGAGAAACCACCCCTAGGGGAGCAGGAAACAAGCGGGACAACTACTCAAGGAGTTCCGAAGCAGGTTGCTGAGGGCAAGAAGTCTCAAGGAGACCCGAAGCAGGTTGCTGAGGGCAAGAAGACCAGGGGTCGATCCAAGAGTAGAAATCCGATGGAGGACGCAATTCCAGCCCTTCAAAGTCGCTTTGAAAAGTTCCAAGAGCGATTGAACAGCCTCGAGGAGCGGGTGGATGAGTGTGCAGCTAGCACGGAGGGCATGACTGGTGAGGTTCAAGCACTCAGGGTGCAATTCACAGAGCTGAATGATAGTGTGACGATAGCACTATCAGACTTTGTCGAGGAATTTGAGGAGATGCGTACTCTAAAGGATGATGTCCGGTTGTGCAAGCGGCAGCTATCATTGATGGATGGTAGCATGTCTCTTCACCAACAACAGGTGCTGCCCAAAGTCGATATTCCGAAGCCAAAGGAGTATGATGGGACGCGGACAGCAAAGGCAGTGGACGTCTTCCTGTTCAGTTGTGAAGAATACTTTGATGGTCTGAAGATCATTGAAGATGACCAGAAGGTGAAGATAGCCAGGAGGTACTTTGCCGATTCTGCAGTCTTGTGGTGGCGACGGGTACGCACTACTGAGGGGTGCGCAGATTGGACATGGGAGCGCTTCAAGACTGAAGTGAAGAACCAATTCTACCCGGAATTTGCTGAGAGGGAGGCACGAGATAGGTTGCGAGCCTTGGAGCACACAGACAACATCAGAAAGTACGTCAAGGAGTTTTAAGATTTGGCTTTTGAGATTCCTTCTATGACGGAAGAGGAAGGGTATGGCGCGTCTACTGGAGGACTTCAGAGGTGGGCACGAGCGAAGATTGATGATCGTCGTGCAACGACCCTAAAGGAGGCACTGCGTGTGGACGAGTCACTTACGGAGTATGGCAAGGAAAAAGCATCGTCTTCTTCCAAGGATACCAAGAAGGGTTGCGAAGGGAAGGCCAAGTCTCAAAGTTCCGGACCCAAGAAGGGAGACAAGAAGCCGATGGGCAAATTCAAGGGTGGGAACAAGGGAGACGTCAAGTGTTTCTTCTGTCAGGGGCCATACAAGGCGTGGGATTGTCCACAGAAAAACAAACTTGCTGCCTTGCTGAAGCAAAGTGCCGATATCGACGATGGGGATGACAAAGTCAAGATGGGGTCGATTAAGATCCTAAGCGCAGTCAGGGTTGAGAAGCCAGAGGCACAGGGAGGTCGAATGTACACCAATGTGTGCATTGGGAAGCATGAACTTAAAGCTCTTGTTGATACTGGTGCTACTCACAATTTTCTTTCAGGTACTGAAGCGAGGAAGCTTGGCATACCGATTGTGAAGGAATTGAGCACCATGAAGGCCGTTAACGCTGCTGCCCAACCGATCCTAGGTGTGGCCCGAGGCATGGAAATTACAATGGGTGACTGGCGAGGGAAGATCGAGTTGACGGTGGTTCCCCTAGATGACTACCTCATGATCTTAGGGATGGAGTTCCTTGAGAAACACAATGCTGCAATCTTTCCAGGTGTTAACCAAATTCACTTTCCGCGGGGGTCGAGCTCATGTGTGGTGACTGCTGGACGTGAGGGACGGAAGCCGAAGAAACAAGTTTCAGCCCTACAACTGGCGCGCGGGCTCAAGTGTGGAGAGCCTACTTTTCTTGCACAGGTGAAGAGCGAGGAAGGACACACGGATGTGACAAGTGAAGTGGAGAAGGTACTTGAAGAGTTTGCGGATGTGATGCCCAGTTTGTTACCAAAGAATCTGCCGCCAAGGAGGGAGGTGGATCACATAATCGAATTGGAGCCTGGTGCTAAACCACCAGCGAAAGCACCTTACCGAATGGCACCTCCTGAACTAGAGGAGTTGAGGAAGCAATTGAAGGAGCTACTGGATGAGGGATATATCCAGCCATCCAAGGCACCTTATGGTGCGCCCGTGCTTTTTCAAAAGAAGCACGATGGATCTCTACGGTTATGCATCGACTACCGGGCATTGAACAAGATTACGGTGAAGAAAAAGTATCCAATTCCAAGGATAGATGACTTGTTTGACCAGCTTGGAGATGCACAGTGGTTTACTAAGCTCGATTTGAGAACGGGTTACTGGCAGGTTCGCAATGCGGAGGGGGACGAGCAGAAAACCGCGTGTGTGACGAGGTATGGTTCGTTTGAATTTTTAGTCATGCCTTTTGGACTAACCAACGCCTCTGCCACTTTCTGTACATTGATGAACAAGGTGTTAGCCCCGTTCCTGGATCGATTTGTGGTGGTCTATTTAGATGACATTGTGATTTATAGCACAACACTTGAGGAGCATCTAGATCACTTGAGACAAGTGTTTCGGGCTTTGCGAGACAGTGAACTGTTTGGGAAGAAGGAGAAGTGTGCTTTTCTGCAACGGGAGATAGCATTCCTTGGTCACATTTTTGGAGGCGGGAAGCTGAAGATGGACAGGTCCAAGGTGCAAGCAATCGTCGATTGGGAAGCACCCAAGAAGGTACCCGAGCTGCATTCTTTTCTTGGCATGGTGAATTACTACCGGCGGTTCGTCAAGGGACATTCAGCCATTTGTGCACCTTTGACGGATCTCTTGAAGAAAGACAAGACTTGGACGTGGGATGCGAAGTGCCAAGAGGCATTCGAGAGACTGAAGGCAGCCATCATGGAAGAGCCAGTGTTACAATTGCCGAGTTGTGAACGGGTCTATAATGTTTACATTGACGCTTCAGATTTTGCTATTGGTGGTGTTTTGATGCAGGATGGGCATCCTATTGCCTATGAATTTCGCAATCTTAATGACACGGAGAGGCAATATACGGTGCAGGAGAAGGAGATGTCCGCCATAGTGCACTGCCTACGTGTGTGGCGTCATTACTTACATGGTTCGTGGTTTGCTGTGTTTACGGACAATGTGGCGACGAGTTACTTTCAGACACAAAAGAAGCTCAGTCCTAAACAAGCACGGTGGCAAGATTTTCTTGCAGAGTTTGACTTTTCTCTAGAGTACAAGCCAGAGAAGACAAATTTCGTTGCTGATGCTCTTAGCCGGAAAGCTGAACTAGCTTTTGCAGTGGTGGTGCGACCGGTGTCCGACTTGAAGCAACGGATAGAAGCCGGGCTGCAGCAGGATCTTTATGCCAAAAGCCTCATGGAGTATGCCATGCAAGGGAAGACAAGGCGATTTTGGGTTGACAAAGGGTTGCTGCTCACCAAGGGGAATGGTGTGTATGTCCCCAAACATGGAAATTTGCGCAAAGAGGTGCTGAAGGAGTGCCATGACTCAATGTGGGCAGGACATCCAGGCATCGACCGCACTTGCGCATTATTGGAGAATGAGTACTACTGGCCACAGATGAGAGACGATGTGGAGCTCTATGTGAAGACTTGTCTAGTGTGTCAATAAGACAAGAACGAGCAACTCTCACCGCCGGGATTGCTTGAGCCATTTCCGATTCCTGACAGGCCGTGGATGTGTATTTCTTTGGATTTCATAACGTGTTTACCGTTATCTGAAGGCAGTGGTACTATACTTGTTGTTGTTGACAGGTTCTCCAAGTATGGAGTCTTTGTAGCCGCCCCAAAGGATTGTTCGGGTGAGGACGCAACACGCTTATTCTTGATGCATGTTGTCAAATATTGGGGAGTGATCGTGATGGGTTCTTTACTGGACGGTTTTAGAGGGAGCTTTTCAAGTTGAAGGGATCAGACCTCAACTTCTCTACGAGTTTTCATCCACAAACTGACGGGCAGACCGAAAGGGTGAATGCTTTGCTTGAGTTGTACCTACGGCACTATGTGAGTGCGAATCAGAGGGATTGGGCCAAGTTGTTGGATGTGGCATAGTTTTCCTACAACCTGCAGCAAAGCGAATCAACCGGGAAGAGTCCATTTGAGATTGTGACGGGGCAGCAGCCGCTGACCCCTAGTGCGCTTGCGCAGGGATACACAGGTACAAGCCTTGGCGCATGGCACTTTGCCAAGGAGTGGCATGAGCAACGTGATCTGACCAAGAACTTCTTGACCAAGGCCGCCACGAAGATGAAGAAGTGGGCGGACAAGAAAAGACGGCACTTGGAGTTCGAGGAGGGGGAGATGGTACTGGTGAAAATGTTACCGCACCAACAGAGGACTTTTCAAAAGTTACACAAAAGCTTAGTTCGCAGGTATGAAGGACCTTTTCGAGTTGAGAAGAGGGTGGGACGAACTGCTTACAAGCTGGAGTTACCCCGCACTGTTGGTTTTCATCCAGTTTTCCACGTGAGTTTGTGGAAGCCTTTCCGAGCCGACAAAAGAGATGTCGACCGGAATGTGTCAAAGCGAGCACCTATCGCTGTGACCATAGCACATGACAAGCAAGTGGTAGAGAACGCGTTTCATAGAATGGTTCCACGACGTGGTCAAAACGCACCTCACTTGGAGTACTTTGTTCGATGGAAGGGATTACCGGAGAGTGAAGCAAGTTGGTAATGCGAAGACCATCTGTGGCAATTTCGGGATAAGCTGGAGGCATATCACGAAATGGCTACGACGAGGGCGTCGCAGAATTGAGTGGGGGAGAATGTCACACACTAGGATTTCAAAGGCACACATGAGTCCTAGTTTGAGCCGGTGTGCGTGTGGGCTGGCCCATTCTGACTTGGACTAGAGTTGGCCGCCTTAAGTTTGAGTTGGCGTCGACAAGTAACGAGATACCTAGCCTAGGAAGGAGTCCTCTTACTTGTAGGGAAAGTTAGCTGGAACCTTGCGGTACCTACTATATATAGGATACGTGAGGGGGAGTTGTTGGGCATGTATTGTTGTTGATGTTTATTAATAATAATACTGAATCTTCTCCCATATTCTTGTGTTGCCGATTTCTCTATCTCTTTTATTCGTGTGATTGTTGTTAGGTTGACAAGCCTTTGGCTTGACCGCACGGGCTGTTGCTGCGCATCTTCTCTGTGCCCGTGACAATTGGGGGCTCGAAAAGGAAAGAACGGGTGAAACGCGGGGCGAACGGTGACCATCTCGCGAAGACCGCCAGCTGCCGGCGGGCATCCACGCAAGACCGCCGGCAGTGGCGGTCATGCAGTGGATGACCGCCGGCAATGGCGGTCATCACCCTCCAGAATCCTCGAATTTTTCCGATTTTATTTCTTTTTCTTTTTCGGCAATGGCGGCAATGACCAGATTTTCGGGCATAATCTCCACCATTAAGCAAGTCCACGCCCCTAAGCTTCACAGAACACTATAAATAGGACCCCTCACACACATTTCAAAGGACACACAACATTCCTCACATACATACCCATAAGCTCTTCTTGCTTGGAGAAACTCTACCTCTCCAAGCCTAGAAATATTTTCTAAGGCTGAAACTTTGGAGGATTTTCGTGGGGAGCAGCAAGCAGCAGAATAGCAAGGAGTAGTCAAGAAGAGGATCAACCATAGAGCTAAGGAGTGGCAAGAAGGTGGGTGTAGAACTCAACCCATTACAAGGAGCTAGAGGAGGGCTACACAAGGTAATCCAAAATCTCTTTTTGATTGATTCTGGCTGATTGATTGCTGATGCTTTTGATGATGTAAGTGTCCGAATAGTGCCATGTTTAGAACTACGTGGCTTTGACCCCGGTCACTCGGGTACGTAGGTAGTCTCGGTTTCACAACGGGATGCAAGCCAAGTCTTTTCCTCCCCCCTTTCTTTGTTTTCCACGTTTGCATACTTGCACACTTGCACAAGGCGCACTTTTCTCTTTGATTGCACAAGATTTCGACCCAACATGGATGGGTGCCTAACACCTTCCCGTCCGTGACGAACCCCCGATCCCATATCTTTGGTTTGCCATGACCATGTTGCCTAAGGAGTCATTTGAGGGTTTTTCCTAAGTTTTGTCCCTAATAAAACTTAGGTGGCGACTCCAATGATGTGGGAATGACCCGAGGAAGAAGGTGAAAGGAATAGGTGAATAGGCTCAAGTGATTTTTGGTCGGGTATTCACACTTGCTCATCTACTCCTTTTCACCTTCTTCTTTGGGTCAATCCCATGTCAAAGGAGTTGCCACCTAAAATTTTATTAAGGGCAAAATTTGGAAAAAAACCTTTGAATGACTCCTTTAGGTAAGTGATCATAGCGAACCGAAGACTTGGGATTCGAGGGTTCGTCATAGATGGGAACGTGATAGGCACCCATCCATGTTGGGTTGAAACTTTGTGCAATGGAAGAGTGTATGTATGCCTTGTGCAAGTGTGCAAGTGTGGAAACAAATGAAATTAAAAAGAAAAGGAGAAAGAAGAAGATTTGGCTTGCATCCCATTATGAAATTGAGACTAGCTATGTACTTGAGTGCCCGGAGTCAAAGCCACGTAGTTCTAAACATGGCATCATTATACCACTTACATTATCAAAAACATCATCAAATAATCAGCAAAAGATCATACAGAAAGGGATTTAGTGTTACCTCTTGTAGCCCTCTTCTAGCTCCTTGGATTGAGTTATTTTCTCTACCCACCTTCTTGCCACTTCTAAGCTCAATTGTTGATCCCTTCTTGAGTTACCTTTGCTGGATTATTGTTGATGCTCCCCATGAAAATCCTCTAGAGCTTCTGCCTAAGAATGTACTTCTAATCTTGGAGAGGTAGAGTTTCTCCAAGCACTAGAGCTTGTGGGTGTGTATGTGAAAGAGATTATGTGTCCTTGAAATGTGAATGAGGGGACCAATTTATAATGTTTTAGGACGTGTAGGGGGATAGACCTGCTTAATGATCAAGATTATGGCCGAAAATATGGATCAAAACTGCTTAGGACCAAATTAGAAACAAAATCGGGAAAATTGGCATTTCTAGGCACCCATGATTTGGCTGGAGTATGAAGAAATTGTGAACCAATACTAGCAATAGGAAGATAAGCACCATTCCCAACTTGGAGTGAATCGACTCCTAAATAATCATCATAGTGATAGAAGTTATTAAAATCCGGTGTCACATGATGCGTTGCACCATTATTTAGAAAGAGATGGTCCTTTCATACGTTTGGTCTAAATCAAATTTCTTTTATTGACATATGGTCAAATAAAATATAATAATAATAGACTCTTTTTAGACATATGGTCTAAAAATTAATTTTATTTTGGGTTTATAACCTAAGTTAACCTAACTAAAATTAAATTGTCTATATTAGACATATGGTCTATGTAAATTTTATTTTATGGGCTTATGGCCTAATAAAATAAAATTAGTCGAGACATGACTTTTATAATATAAAAATAAAATTTTTAGACACACGGTCTACATAAATTTTATTTTTCTATATCTCATGACCTTGATGAAATTTGACCATGTTAGACATACGGCCTAATTAAATTTTATTTTATAGCATACGGCTTAGAATAAAATTATGCGGGTTCAAATATTTTTTTAAAAAAATATCCAGATAAAAGATAATTAGTCACACGAGCTAATTCTCTTGACATTTGTTTTTATTATAAAGAAATATCGACATGTGATCAGATAATAAACAAAAATCAATTCACCAATAAAATATAATCTGAATATTTCTAGACCATTTTCTTTGTGAATTTGGCACGGGAAATATTTACCCAACTGTTTTAGCATGAGTAATACACAATTACCTGCTTCAATGTTAATTGGTTTAACATTATGAATTAGTTGCTAATCAGTTTAGCATCTCATGTTAATCAGTTTAACATGGTTGAGTTGTTCAACTTATAATCCATATAGGATTAGAAAATTGTGCTTGACAAATATGTTGTCAGCTGGAGTATGATTAATGCTTAGTTGTGTTATTGGTTAAATTAATTTTTATTATGCATTCAACTTTAGGACGATGACTGGAAACATAGTGAATTTTCGACTCCGGGTTATGCATATGATTATTAACTTAGCCAATCGAAACTTAGCATTATACATGTATGTATGTTGAACATTATACCTTATATGTGATCTTTTTTTGTGTTTTTTATTTGTCAAATATAATTATTGCTTCATATTTTATTGTCCATAGCGCAACAAAATGTTGATGCTTATTGGGCGATAATTATAAAATCTGGAATTTAGTATTCCAATATATGCTGATAGAGCAAAAGTGCTCTTGTGATCATTAGTGTAGTCGTGAAAGTTGTTGACAGAACAGTACGACAAACCATAGAATGCAAAGTATTGTTCTAACAAAAGTGTTGCAGTGATGACCAAAAGGGTCATTTTTCAATGATGAAATTGGATTGTACGAATTGGTACTTTACTTTGCATGAGTTAGCAAACTTTGTGTTTGCAACAGTTTATTTTGTGTGTAACAGAATATAATTCTTAGAGAATTATAGACTCAGTAGCCACACATTATATTGTATGGAGAAGTGATACCTGATCAACATTAAGTCTCACATAGAGATCAAATGTTTTGACATGTAAGTGGCAACGATAAGGTGTTGCCTAAATACTCATATCACACAAGTTAGTCTTGTGTGACATATAAGATGTGATCTTGCATGATATATGTCTTTTCTGCTATGACTTGGTTTTAGTAACCATACATGCTTTCATGACAAATTATAAAATTGATTCTGGTTCAATTTTATATGGCTTTAATCTTACTACCGAATAATGCTAGATTTGGTCATACGGACCAATAGAGAATGCTAAGGTTAGCAAATAACGTTTGCTTGAATGCTATACAAGTAGAATTGTCTGTTTGTAAGTGCTATCTAGCCGATTACTGACTATTCGGTAAACTGATTGAAGCTAGCTCTTCATTGCTATTTGTTTGCCTGGACATCTGTGGGTCCATTCCCGTTTGGACTAGGCATCAAGCATGTTATTCATTTTTTCATTATACCAAATTACATCTATTTTATTTTCTAATTTTTAGAGACATTAAGTTGTTTCTAAAGTTATATGAGCTTAATAGAAAATTAATTAGATATGAAGATATAAGATTTTCATTCTAATTGTGATTGTTTTCCCGATCCAATTAGTGGGGTATATGATGAAAGGGTATAGTGCATTAATTGACTATTCCCAATACTCTATAATAAAATGTGTGATAGAGTGACATGATGGAATACTTTTATAAGCGTTAAGTAAATGAAGGCCGCAAATCTTATTGCCATATGGGTAATATTTAAATTAACTGCTGCTTATATACTTAACTGTGTGCCTACATTGTCAGTTACATCAACTCTACATGTGTTGTGGATTAGAATAACACCCACCAAGTGTTTTAGTAACCTTAGAAGTTATGCTGCTTATATATATTATTTCTCTCTACTTGGCAAGATGTGCCTTCAGAGAAAGACAACTATCTTATGAGATAGTTACTAACCTCAAGGGTTATATGTTTATAAGCCAGCAAAACAGTGGGAGCGTAGCTGAGTGTAGACCACAAGATGTCACACTCCTTGTGAATGAGTTTTCTAAGAAGGGTGAGGTAGGTTAAGGCCTATCTTTATTTGAGAAAGAGGATTAAGACGTGCAAGGATTACTTCATTCGAGTGAGAGGATTTTAACAAATGATGAATTAGTTTCTCATCAATAAACTTCCTCATCATTAAGTCCGATGTTGTTGTTTTTAGTGGGAGCGATAAAGATAGATCTTGTTCTAAGTGGGAGCAAGATTAGCATTTTAATCCGAGTGGGAGCCATGTTGGTCCAAATGGGAACAACATACCTGAATCACAATTAAGTGTGATTCTCATAAAAGACTGTCGTTGATGATTTGACTTCAAAGGTAATGGATCTTTTATGATATTCCTACAAATGTAGAAGAGGTTGTCTCAAAATCCTTCTAAAAAAAATGGACAAAAGAACTTGAAGAAAAGATGGAGTCAATGAGAGTCAATAAAGTTTAAGAACTGGTTGATATCATTGAAGGACACAATGCCATTGGGAACAAATGTATTCTCAAAAGCAAGCTTAAGGCTGGTGGCATAGTTGAGAAATTTAAGACTCAACTAATAGGTAAAAGGTACACTACAGAGAGAGATACATTATACGAGTCAATCTTGATTTCTGTGAGTTTTACCTATGTACGGATATTTCTAGCTATTATTTTAAGCTTAAACCTTGGATTACGTCAAACGGATGTAATAATGCATTTCCCAGTAGGGATTGAATGAAACATATTGTGTTTCATTGAAGAGGACCACAAACATATGGTTTGTAGACTTTGAAGTCTATATTGGTCTTCTCATCGTCTAGGCATATACCAAGTAAGTTTGTAATTTACATATAGTATGCGTATGACATACTTATAGCTAGAAATGATATGGAGTTTAATCAACAAGGTATAGAATCTAGTTGTCATCTCAATCGAGATAGATGATAAGGATAAAGATTGCATGTAAGCTTGAAACACACACTATACTTAGGTTTCTGCAGGATCAACCTTAACCTTTACAAACACAAGCTTTTTTAGGCTAAGCTCAAATCTTTACAAGTTTTTCACAGGCTAAGCTCTAACCTACCCTCAAATCTATTCCTTGGCTTGAGTACTCAGAAAAACTAAACTAAGTCTTGCTTAAAAATTACCCACTTGAATGTGTTTCACACTGTAAGTAGAAAAACCGGATCAGATACCAAGATTTCTAGCACAAGTGTATACTCAGATTTTGCACTATTGCTAGGATGATCTTCTAGAGGTGTATTCGACCCTATTTACAGTATCTGAGTGTGGGGGATAAGCTCCTACAATGGCTCCTTGTACTCCAGTTGACTTCAATTCATAAAAGCTTTAGTTTGGTACCGTTGCGCCATGTCAACTCTTTGGTTGCAAAGTATTACCAAATCTGAAAAGTTTGAACCACCTTTTGGAGTTGAGTGGGAGTTAGGTGGGAACATCTCCTACACTTCCATAAAGTCTTCCCTCTTACTTGTTTATCAATTCAAACGGATGGAAGTGGGATTTAAATGCTTGCAGAATCACACACAACTTGCTCAAAAGGTTGATAGTGACAGCTCGCAGATATGGTATCAGTAAAAAACCGTATGTCATGTGTCTGAGATATAGTTTTAGCAAAAACCATAATTCTTCTGGTAAGCGAAAATCAACACAAGGAAAACTAACAACACACTTATAATTTGTTAGTCATCAAAATCAGATAATCAACATGGTTAATCATAATTTAGCATTAAAGGTGATTAATGATGTGCATCTACTATCCGCAACTGGTTCCTGCAAGTGCAAAGGATTGTTGTAGTACTTATCAAGGTCGTATCCATAGGGACTGGATTGAGCCTGTTACCTTCAATTAGATAAATTAGGCTTAAAAACAAACAAATAGGAGAGGATTTGGGTAAATGCTTATAGAAATATAAAATGAACAGTGAAGTAAAAATAGCAGCAGAGTTGAAGTAGGAAAAAGATCAGATTAAGTTAAGTCTTAGGCATCTCACATGCCCTGTTTTTATGCTCTAAATTGCTCAACATTGTCACAACAGGCTGAGCCTATTGACGCCCTGTGTTTAATAAGATGTCTTGAAGGGGCTCCCAACCTAGTGTACTACCAACGACTTTCGATCTTATTGATAGTTCCCCAAGTTCCATCTACCCTCTGTCACTAGAATAGATGTCCACTTAGGGGTGAAGTTTAATGTTGGTGCTAAGTACCCACAGTCTCTCCCTATCTTCTCTCGAACGGCTAGGGAGTGAAGGCTGGCTACTGTTGGTCTAGCACACCTGGCTTCACCTCTCGGTCTTTCACTAAGCTACTATTTAATTAAAATAGAATTCCTAGTAGTCAATCAAGAATCAGACTAAAAGTGGTATTATCTTCTTGACTGTACTGTGACAGGCTGGTCCTGTGCTGAGCCTGTCGACAACACAAAATCTTTTATAAAGATTAGTTCTTGCGGGCACTCTCAACCTATACTACACCCAATTGTTTTCACTCACAGGTGCCTCCCACGATTCTCACTCATCCTAATGCTTGCGCATCGGTCAATTCTAGAGGATTAAGATTTGTGTTGAGGCTAATTCCTCAATTAGTTCCTAACTTCTGCTAAGAACTAAGGGTTGGTTGTTGTTGTTCCAGCAACTACGGTTTCACCTCTTGGTCCTTCACCTAGCTACCTGTAATCATGCATGGGTTTGGCCACAACTCGAACATGCATCAAGTATGCAACAACCAAAACAAGAAAACGGGATATGAATATATAAAGAGCAATTTATTACATAAAAACTAGAGACATGTTGCACCCCTTCAACCTAAGAGGGGTTGTTTAGTTCATGCTCAGAAATGCAAAAACAATAAAAACAAAGGTGAGCATAAGGTTTGGAACAGATTGGAGGTTAAGGGCGACATAATTTCAGCAACAAAAGTTGCAGAATCGTGCACCCCCCTGAAAACCCAAAATTCTGGGTTTTAACCCCTATTCTAGACCTTCAATGGTGTTTATAATGGTGCATGATTCTCTGCATTAATGGATGCCTCTCTTCTTCTTCCTTCCTCCTTTATATAGATGTAGCTCCTCTTTTCTTCTTTCTTCACATTTGCTTGAAGGTGTGGGAGTTGAACAAGTTGGTCTTCAGCCTTCCCAACGTGTATGTCAGGATAGGCATGATGGGCAGCAAGTTGATAGGCTGATATGTGGTGGATTGCAAGTTGTAGGAGATTTTTGAAGAAAATAATAAGTCTTTAGGTAGAATTTCTTCAAGGCACTAATGATTATTGCCTCCTTTCCCAAGAAAAGTGCTTTAAAATCTTCAGGATAAGTTTGCTTTTGTCACAGTGCAAGTTGACGTATTTTTTATATTTTCTGCATTTTTATTGGTTTCTCCAAATGGGACTGTTTGCACTTTTCATGATTTTCTGTTCAAATTGATTCCAGCTCCTCTTGTGGTTGGTGAGGAGTTGTGAATACTTCTTGGATCATGGTAAAGACAACGAAATCCAATGTATACTCTGTGATTGGAGAAGAATTTATGGCCTTTAATTTAATCTGCAGTGAACAATAGGCTCTGAAACAGATTCTATAGTGCTCAAACAGGCTCAGGCTGTGACAGAGACTGTTTCCGCAAATTCTCTAATAAAATCCTCTGAAATTCCTTGAAATGCACCTGGAATTACCAATCACACAGTAAGGGATGGCAATGGAAGGAATATGATGAAATTGTGCATAGTAAGGCATATAGTTGTAGTGAAATGAGGAGAAATTGTGTCCAAAATCATGCCTAAAAGTATGCATATTTCATATGCATCAATTAACCCTATTTTTTGGTCAACAATGCCATGCTAAGAACTATGTGAGCTTTAAATCCAGTTTTCGGGGTACGTAGGTGGCCTTTAATGGTGGAGGCTCAAGCCATATCTTTTCCCCATCCACTAACTTTTTAGATTTCAGTTGTTTATTCTTGATGTTGTGTTTTGATTTCCACACTTGCACACGTACACAAGGCATACAATATGCACAAAAATTCGCCCCAGCACGGGTGGGGTGCCTAACACCTTCCTACCCGTGACGAACCCCCGAATCCAACAATCTTTGGTTCACTATGATCAATCCCTTATATTGTTGCCTAAGAAAAAAGTGATACATAACGGTTTTTTCCCGGATTTTTCCAAGAAATAAAATCAGGGTGGCGACTCCTTTGCCGTTGTTGAATTGTAAAGAATAAGATGAGAAGGCCAATTGGATTGATTTAGTCTTGATTCTCACAAATTATCTCAACTATTTATCAACCTAAGAGTATAAATATTATGACATACATTCAAATAATGCAACCAAAATAAAATTGAATGTATGTCATAAAGACAACTTATTCATATTTGAGCATAAATAATGTAACCAAAATAAAATTGAATGTATGTCATAAAGACAACTTATTCATGTTTGAGCATGATGAACGACTTCGTGCCGACCTGTTGTTAAATTTTTTTTTCCATTTTTTAAAATTTAATAAGCTTCGGTGTGCTAAATAATGAATGGGGCATAGGAATGCACAATGCAAAAAAAAGTGCTAATTTTGCAATTTGATCATTGTTGAGTATAAGGTACAATTTGTTCTCAATCCAGGTGCAACATTATAATTTGTCCACATGTATTTTTTTTTCCTCTGGTTTCCTAGGTCAACCTATCTTTAAGGGATAACGGCCCAGACTAATCTAAAGCATGATTAGAACCATAAAGGTTGGCGCATCTACTCCCTAGAATGTTGCGTTCCCAAAATTCGAATTCGAGATTTCTTGGTTAAGCTAGAACAATTCCAACCAGTTGATCTAACCCATCGGGAGGATAGAATGTATATTGTTTATCATCAAGACTTTGTATTAGGTGAGGCTCATTCAATGTCGACGTGAAAAAAAAAGAGAAATACTCTAAATAGTGAGCCAAATTTGTTTTCTAAGCAAAATGAAAATAAAAAGAATTAGGCGACGTTTCAGTCTTGTTGAGCGAATTATGCCGAATTCTTTAATTCTTCCCTCCACTGACTTTGTTGCTTCTTCGGATTATCCACTAAAACAATATTGTATGAAATGTAGGAAATGAATAGGGCGACGCAAGCGC